>BQNB010101991.1:0-17494 GCA_026074375.1 Tanacetum coccineum
GTGCTTGCATGATTGATATACGAGTATATAAATTATATTACGTATATTACTATAAGAGTCTTAAAATAAATACTTATATAAGTTGATTTTTTTTATTTTTTTATTTACATCAGTCATGTCTTCTACATCATCTGCGGTTACCTACACTTCCGTCTACACCGATTCTGAGCCAGGGAGGGTATTTTGGGGAGCTGACAAGGAACTGTCGGACGGTGGTTCTCCACGAGTCATCGTATACGGATACGATGGACTCCCTATGCAGCTGGTAGCCCCACCATCACCGGATTACATACCTGGCCCCGAGGAGCCACAGACACCACCAGTACCATAGGACGAGGATGAGCATGAGCCTATGTTCCTACAACCACATGATCCTAACTATGTGCCAGAGCCTATGTACCTTGAGTATATACCTTTAGAGGATGAGCATGTGTTTCTGGCTAAGGAGCAGCCATTACCACCTATTGTTTCACGTACTACTGAGTCACCAGGATGTGTTGCTGAGTTGGATCCAGAGGAGTACGAGGACGATGAGTCAGATCCAGAGGATGGTCCGGTTGACTATCCTATGGAATGGGGAGATGATGGAGATGATGATGACGGCGATTCATCCGGGGATGACGCCGATGATGGGGATGAGGATGAGGAGGAGGAGGAGCACTTAGCTCTGGCCGACTCCGCTGTTGTTGTACCTACGGTTGAGCTTGTTTCACTACCTGAGGGAACAAAGCCTATTACACCACCACCCTCCACTGACATTACTACCACTGGAGCTAGGATTACTGTCCGGCTTCAGGCTTCCATATCCCTTCCGAGGCAAAGGTTGAGAGACTTCTAGCCATGGCTACTTCACCACCCTCTGCAGGGGAGCGTCTTGCTAGGTACACGGCCCCATTTGCACATTCATTACCACCACCTGTGCCATCACTATTACTACCATCATCTGGGTGTCCAACCCCAATCCAGACACTTAGGATAGCCTCCACTCAGGCCCTTATTGATGCGGTTACTGTCGCATTACCATCACCTCCACTACCACCACTACCACCATATCTATACATACCACCACCTGTTGACCGTAGGGATGATATTCCCGAGTCCGAGCGGCCACCTCGCAAAAGGTCGTGTTTGTTTGCTCTAGGCTTCAGGTATGAGGTCGGGGAGAGTTCTACTGCTAGACCTACCGGAGGTCGGGGGATCGATTATGGGTTTGTCAG
This sequence comes from Tanacetum coccineum, assembly GCA_026074375.1. Classification (NCBI taxonomy): domain Eukaryota; kingdom Viridiplantae; phylum Streptophyta; class Magnoliopsida; order Asterales; family Asteraceae; genus Tanacetum; species Tanacetum coccineum. The sequence goes on from BQNB010101991.1 coordinate 1,218, forward strand.
CACCGTAGATGCTGAAGCAAGACGACGGGGGATTAGAGAGGTTGGGTATGGTATTAGGGATACTTGGGTGGATCCGGCAGAGGCAGTTCTTGAGATCGAACTCTGACCGTGGGATGAGGGTCTAATACTATGGTTACAACAGCTTGTGAGCTCCATGAGCCTTGGATACGCAGACTTATATGCTCATTACTAGAGGCTATGCTCAGGAAAGTAGGACTCGCATATCACAGCGAGTACTATGGACTCGCAGCGGTTGACTTGCTTATAGAGGATAGGATAGCTCATCAGGAGACAATACATGATTGTAGAGGAGGAGGCCTATGCTTCTCGAGAGGCTTGGGCTCATTTGGTAGGATTAAGTCAGGCAGTCCCTTATAAGCTTCAGACCCACCGTGAGCAGGTGTATGCACACAAGTCTTAGATCCAGGCACATCAGACATAGCTACAGCTGTAAGGTACTCTTATTCAGACACAGCACCAGGTACATGAGACTCGCTCCCAGATGTAGCAGACTAAGATGGCAGAGTTGCGAGAGACTGACCGTAGACGTAAGGCACAGATGGTAGAGATTCTCCGAGTGATGTGAGATGTGAGACAAGATATGGGGGACATATAGGCTGAGTTGTTAGCACTACAAGAGCAGCATAGGAGAGCTAGACAGCCAAGACCAGATGTTAGAGTTCCAGATCACCAGGATGCTTCTAGGGATGCAGATAGCCACCTCTAGTGGTTTATGTCATTTTACTTTTCTAGGAAGTTGTCATGCCTGTTAAGTTTAGGGTTCTCCCGCTAGCATAGCCTTAGATCTTTTGTATTGTATTTTGTATACCAAAAACTATTTCATGTAAAAATTTCCAAGTTATGAATGAAATAGATATGTTATGTTGTACTATATACCTCTCTTGTGTTGTTGTCTCATTTGTAAATTATTGTATGTGTAACACCCCCAAAATGGGTCGCATCGGAATAAGGATCCGGGGCATGTTTTACTTCCAAGATAACAGCACAGACTCATATATAAGAACGATCACAACAGCGTTTAAACTGATACATTGGATTTAAATAAAAGACATATTACAAAAGCTTATAGCTTTACTTGTTCTTGTATATTATTACAAAGATAACATGATTTCCAAAACATGATGTCCACATATATCTTTACAGTGCAATCCAAAACATATCCAATGCATCCTTGGCATTTTGTGCCTAATGACCTCCTTGAAAAACATTGCTTAAAACGTCAACCAAAGTTGGTGAATTCATAGGTTTAAGTATTTAAAATATTCAGGACCGCAAGATATTTCCCGTGATGTTACAACAGCATGCCTAACAATCAAAAACCAGGATTACTGTTGCATCTAAGCTCATGACACCGAAGCTAACTTTATTTTGCTAATTTTTTAGCAGTTTTTTGCGTACAAGATGTTGTAAAACCCGACCATCCAAGTCCGACATGTCAACGTTCTTTCCCAGTGATAGCTAATCACCTAAACGGGGAGGTCAATCCCAATAGATCTATTTATAACATTCGCGCTCACATAATGTAATTAACAACTACATCTATGCAATTGCTGGTTAATGATATGGCTCAGGAGGGTCTATCGCTACTTAGGCAAACACATAATCAGATATACTTTCAAAACACTTGCGTCCAATTTATTAAAACAAAGCATGTTCTCACCACCAAATAATAGTAAATCAGTGTAAAACTATAAAAGTGGGGCTATGAATACCTTGAGTACAGATCGCTCATTTACTCTCAGATAAATGTCACGCAAGCGTTAAATGCAAAACTATTTAAATTAAGGACGTATAAGTACTGAGTACTTAATTTAATAACATTGAATATAATCTTATAGTTGTTACATCGTACTATCGTTCGGGCTATCATAATTAAAGAGGTCATGACATGACGTACGAGGAGTTTAGGACACTTTAAATCGTAAATCCAACACTCATTCGGGGAAATACGCATCGAAGAGGCCTCATTATAAAACTGAAAATCCCTGTAATATAGCACTTTGATAACCACTCAATATTCTATATAGCTTAATCACCGACTTAATGTTTTAGATAAAATAATATTAATAAAGTGAAAACGTTATATATATACTCTTTCGTAAAAATGACCTAATTTGGTTCTTTTAAGCCAGTTGCTCGCGTTTCTTACGTCCACGCTTGTAGTAGACGACGATCCAAAATATTACATTTTAAGTTTTTAAGATTCTGCGGATGGAGTAGTAAAATTACTGTTCACAAAGCTCGTTTGTCGTTTAGGCTTTAATTAGCTAAACTTGTAATCGTAATAACTTAATTCGTTTAATCCGATTTTAGTGATACCTCGAGTACGTGTATGTTATTAAAGAGGTCTTATATTTTATAAAGTTGGGTCGATGATGATAGTACTTTTAACCTGTTCATAGTTTATAAAATTTACTTTTATAGACTTGTAATTTATCGAAAATGTCGTAGTTTATTCGTTATAATTCGTTTTTAGCGATGCTTTCGAGTCCCGATCTGTAATAAAAGTTTATATTCTATCCTTCTTATTCTATAGTTTTATTAGATTTTTCATTATTCTTATTTATCCTTTTTTTCTTTTTCAAAATTTAGTATCTCTATCTCTATTTTTTTTTTCATTTTTCAAATATTAGATGTTTAAAAGATAGTTGCTGTACATGAATAGTAACTTTATAAAAATAGTTTATAAAGGTATTTATCGTCGTAAATCTGTTTTTTAGTATCTTTTCGTTATAGATCGGTTTTTCGAGTTTCTTATCATTATGGAATCGTCACGAGACGTATTATTTTTATATAAGGTCAAAAGCTACTGTATTGGATTCGAATTTAAACAGCCCATAAGTATTTATATGTTTAACTTTATAAAAACCTTGTTTTTATGTATTATTAACTTAGTAGTTTACTATAAAAACTCTTAAAAACACATTTGACACTTGTGGTACTTATAATTAAGTCCAATATCATCCCTAGTCCTTGTACAATTCATTGTAACAGTTCACCCTTTTTCTTTTCATTACTTTCATTCTATATTTCCCTTAGATAACTTTAAAACCCCTAATTAGCCTTTAAACATTTTTATACTTTAAACTATCAGTTAACATCTTATCATATCTATTTTCATGAGATTTAGTAAACATTAGGACATGAGAATAAGTGCATAAAATCATAAAATATAAATAGAACTCATTTTGCATATTAGAAAAGTACTTAGTGGTGATTATGGCTCTAAGTGAACATGGAACACATAAAATCATAAGATTAAAAAAGTATAATGGAATTAGAAAACCTTAGTGATGATGTAAGAGATGAGAAATAAGTTCTAAACCTGTGTTAGATTCAAACAACCAAAGCTTTCAAGCTTATGTCAAACCCTATATTAGGTTCCAAAAACCCCCACCCATAATCTTCAATAACTTCTTCAAACCTTTTAAAGCTTAGCCTAAACCCTTTGAAACCTTCTTAGAATACCTTAAGGATGTTGTGTATATGATCTGTATAATCTTAGAACAATCAAGTGTGGATTTTGTTTAATGGCTAATATTGAGCCGTGAGTGTTGGGACAAAGAAAGGAAGAAAGAATGATATTTGTTAAGTGTAAGAGTATGTAAACTTTACTCATGATGCATGCTTATTTATAGTAAAAATATCTCACTAACTTAACCATAGTTACTTTCTAACCCTAGGTTAAGTTTAACATGCCAAGTTGATAAAGGTGTAAGAGTACTTTATTTAAATATCTAGATATTATGTATAAGTGATGACTCTTGGTTCAATCCTTAGAATTTCGGCATATATACCTATATGTGATGTTATTTTAATATTTTGGACTATTGGGTATTAATGTGGGTATACGTTTAGCGTAGTTAGGTTTTAGAACTTCGGTATGCCTAAACGATTTTATTACGAAACGTAAGCATGTTTACGTAGCGCATAAAAAATAAGAGGAACAAAGTCATTAATTATCCTCATAAATAATATTAGAACACTTGTTTGATGTAACCAATTATTGTTTAATGCCGTTTAATGGTATGATCATTTTCAGTTTACACGAAATAACTTAACGTTTACGGTTTAAAAGTAAATGCGTAAAACCCTAAAAATAAATTATGAATTACATAATGTCATACAATGACCTAAAACACGAGGTGTTATAGTATGTCTTGTCATGACCTCACATTTTGTATCTTGTGATTTAGATGAATCAAGGCACCTGTGACAAGACGAGGACTGAATACCCCACCTAACAACACCAACCCAAACAACATGACTCCAGAATCGTTCAGCTAATAATTGATCAGATTTCTGTGAAACTTACCACAATGGAGATGGAAGCCACAGTTCGCACGGGATAACGAAGGAATGTGCAAACTACACGCCCTTGTTTCTACGCTGACTTCATGAAATGTCAACCTTTAAACTTCAAAGGAAATGAAGGCGTTGTCAGTTTAACCCGATGGATTGAAAAGATGGAATCAATTTTCCATATCAGTGGTTGTGCTATTGAAAATCAGGTTAAGTTTGCCACCAGCACTCTGTTAGGGGCTGCTTTGACTTGGTGGAATGGTCAGATAAGAACCTTAGGTCCTGATGCATATTCAATGACTGGGAAGTACTCAAGAAGAAAATGACAGACAAGTATTGTCCGCAGGGTGAAATCAAGAAACTAGAAATCTAGTTGTGGAACCTAAAGGTCAAGGGGAACGATGTTCCAACATACACCGAACGTTTCCAAGAGTTAACCCTGATATGTACCAAGTTTGTTGCTAATGAAACTGTGGAGGTTGACAAGTATATTATTGGACTCACAGATAACATTTATGAAGATGTGAAGTCTTCCAAACCCAAGATGTTGGATGAGACTATTGAGTTGGCCACGAGGTTATGGATCAGAAACTCCGCACCTATGCAGAAAGGCAGACTGACAACAAAAGAAAGGTTGATGATTCATCCAGAAACAACCATGGAATCAACAACAACCCTTCAAGAGACAGAATGTCGCCAAGGTCTACAATATGGGGTCGGGCGAAAAGAAGTCGTATGGTGGATCTTTGCCTAAGTGCACCAAGTGCCTTTTTCATCACAATGGCCCGTGTACTCAGAAATGCCACAAATGTAACAAGGTAAGGCACTTTGCCTGCGACTGCAGAAGTTTTGGCAACACTAATGTTGCTAATGCTTAGAGGGACAATAAGGCAATTCCCAAGGGGAATAGTTGTTTTGAATGTGGAGCTCCAGGACATTTCAAGAGAGATTGTCCAAAGTTGAAGAATAAAGAATGAAGGAAGTGTAAATGCACAAGGGTAGGTGTATGCATTTGGGAATGCGGAAAAGAAAGGAAATGCATCGAGGGACCCGGACTCCAATGTCGTCACGGGTACGTTCCTCTTAAAAAAACCGCTAGCAGCTATTTAATTCACACTGTGACCGAAATGCGTTTTATTTCACTGCATTAGTTCCTTGAATAACATCGCCCACTCATAAAAATAGTTATGAGTCGAATTACTATGGGAAAATAGTTGGGGTAACACTATGATGCGAGTTGCACTTTAAATTTTTAACCATCCGTTCAACATAGACTAATGCCCTAGAACTGGTAGTTACGATGTTAATATCATCATGGATTAGTTAAGAAGTGTCACGCCGTGATCGTTTTGACGAGAAAACTTGTTTCGATGTCCCTATGGTAATAGAAACCTTGACTTTTCGTGGTAACAAAAGTAACGACAAAAGAGAATCTCGGTTAACCATTATCTTATGTTTAAAGGCTCAAGAGTACATGGCAAAAGGATGTCAGATCTTTTTGGCACAGATATCCGCCAAGAAAGAGGAGGACAAGTCAGAGGGAAAGCAACTTAAGGACGTACCAATCGTCCAGGATTTTCCTAAAGTATTTCCGAGACTTGCCGGCTTCCTCCGCCCGACCAGTGGAAATTCCAATATCGACTTAATCCATTGAGTTGCGCTACTCAAGCACCATATCGATGTGCTCCATCCGAAATGAAAGAGTTGTCGAAACAACTACAAGAGCTTTCCGACAAGGGCTTCATAAGGCCTAGTTCCTCGCCTTGGGGAGCCCCGGTTTTGTTTGTCAAAAAGAAGGATGGGTCATTCAGGATGTGCATCGACTACAAGGAATTAAATAAGCTGACAGTGAAGAATCGTTACCCACTCCCGAGGATTGATGATTTATTTGATCAACTCCAGGATTCCAGTATTTATTCGAAGATAGATTTGAGATCGGGTTATCACCAGCTTAGAGTACGAGAGCAAGACATTTCAAAGACGGCATTCCGAACTCGATATGGTCATTAAGAGTTTTAGGTTATACCATTCTGGCTAACTGTAACATTCTGTATTTTCAGGTCATTTACGACGTCATCTATTTTAATAAAAAAAATTCATACGCATTTACTTTTAATTATAATAGTTAAGTTAAATCGCGTAAGCTATACATTATTAATTAACGTAAACGGACATCAAACGAATTAAAGTTTACGTCAACCCATCACTATATTATTATTATGAAAGTAATAATTTACTTATTATGTTTTATTTTTATCGGTTACGTAAAACGTTTACGTTTCGCGATAAATTACGTTTAGGCATACCCGAAACCACCAAAACTTTTCTACGCTTCAACAAATACCCACATTTATACCCAATACATAAAAATTACATAAATATATCATGTATATCTTCTTATGGCCGGATTTACTTCAATGGACACAAAGAAATAAGAGAAAAATTCACCACTTGGTTTTGTACTTCATTTTTCTATTATACATACACATACCATGGTTCCTTTGACCAAATACAAGAACACAACATTCCTAAAAACCCTCCTTGTGTTCTTTGAATACTATTGCATCTTTTTGACCATTGAAACTCTTATATGTACAAGTAACTACTAGGATAACATTCATACACTTTACACTTAGCTAAAAATCAAACAAACTCTTCCCTTTTTCCTTTTGTTTAGCCACAGCAAGAAAACACCCCTTTACCAAATCCATACAAATTTTTCTACCTCATATACAAGCATATCTACACTATATCTAAGACATTCTAAGATGTTTCCAAGCATTGGTTAACCTTTCAGTGTTGAAGCAAATATCGGACTACCTTGGAAAACTAGGTTTCATCACATTGCACATTTGGTTTTAAATTCTAAACAGGGTTTTTAGATTATATTTTTCATCATCATCAGTCATCATAAGTCTATCTAAAACTTTATACTTCATTTATATGAGTTTTAATGTATAATGATGTTCTATGAGTAAAATCACCATTTAGATATGTTTAACATTTTTAAAAGTGATTTCTTGTAAACATGATTTATGGAATTGTACAATGTTAATTGGATGGTATATGAGTTTACAAAATGGTTGTAAGACTTTTACACACTTTGTCTTATCATAAAAATGATTATGGATAAACTAGTAAATTAGGGTTTACTTAATGAAGTTGTGATTTTTAGTGTTTATTATGGACTTTTAATCTTGTTACCTTGACATTTGGCTCAAAGGATGAACTATGACTATATTTATATGTATCACATATAATACTTATGACAAATGAACTTGTGTCAGTTACAAAAGTAAAAGTAACATAAAATAAGACTTAAATATAATTATAAGTATGGATCTTAAAGGGGCTGTTTATAATTCAAATTTCAAACAGTGGATTTGACATTATATAAAAATAATAAGTCTCATGACGATTCAAAAAAGATAAGAAACTCGAAAAACGGATTAATAACGAAAAAGATACGGTAAAAACAAGTTATACGTTAATAAACGGAGTCATAATCTGATAGCTGTTAGTACCTTTTGTATCAACCACGACCTTGTAACCTCTTTAGTTACCGATAAGGTAGGTTTTGTCTCCAATGTTCCCGCAACACATTTCTTACATGAACGCTTTGCCGGCTCTAAGGTTGTGAGAAGGAATAGTAATAAGTGTAGAATACACATATCTATTTATACTTAAAATAACCCAATTAAACCCAAAACAGACCAAAAATGGCAAAAATATGCTTGTATTTGTGTTTTGTGTGTGCAGGTATGGATAAGTAAAAAAATCACAAGAAAACAGTCAAAATCGAGCAAACACGGACACGAGAATCAGAAGAGTACAAAAGCCGGAAGCAAAGCCAGGAAAGTCAAGCCTCAGTCAAATCCAGTCAATCTATGGTCAATAAAAGTCAACAAAGCCCATCTTCCTTTTATAACATCCACAAGGGCTAGTTTTGCTATTTTCAAAAGTTATTTATAACTAGAAAGAGAGGAAAGAAAGAGAAGGACCACTTGTGCAAACTCCCCAAACTCTAACAGTTTTAACTGTCGAAATAAGGGCGCCAAAGGTGTTACTATTCACCTTTCTTCCCCGTTTCACCATCCAGGGTAAATCAAAGGGGTTTTCCAAATTAAAGGGTGCTTAGGTCAATTCATGAGCTCTCTAACACAAATGAAGGGACAAATCAGTCTTTATCAAAGGATTACTTAACCTCTCCCAATCAAAGGCCACGTCAACAATGGTGAAAGCACAAATTTATGTGGGTTTTTGTGCTAAAACACTCACAAAAGAAGCACAAACGTCACATCAATGGAATGACACGTTGGCAATCTTCAGGTGTCCACAGCTTGATCAAACGGCCACAATTGATGCTTGAATGATTGAAGAAATGATTGGCCAAGATTAAAAGATTGGAGAGCAGGGCTAGAGATCCTAGAAGCTTCTTTTCATGCCTATAAGAAGGCTCTCCTCTCACACACACGATATCGAGTTTTTTTAGTAATTTAGTCTAGCTTAAATCTCGTATTTTTCTTTAATGTAATTTTCCTTAAAATGTTTGTAATCTTTCCTTTCCAAGTAAGTAATCAGTAACTATATATTAATGAAATTCAGTTTTTCTTAATCTTTCAAAGTTCCTTTTCAAAAACTTTCCCTTTAATAAGCTAAGTTGTCTCAATAAGCTAATAAGCTTATTTTAAGCTCTTTCAGTCTATAAGCTGAAACAGAGCCTATTGAATTCAGTATTAATCTTACTTAAACCTTAAATCAGTTTAATCTTTCATGGATCTCATTGGATATGAGCTTTTTGGAAGGGGATCTTAAATTGGAAGAGATCCCAAGGACTTTACTCTAGCTTATCTAATAAGCTAGGGAGCTTGTAGCTGCCTTTATTGGTCCTCTTGTTTAGCTAGAGGAGTTTGTAAGTTTCTCTTTTTATTTTCTAAATTCTAGCTAAATAATATATCATTACATTGCAATTTTAGATCTGCTTATTTGTTTAATTCTCTTTGCTTATAGTGCTATTTGAGTTTTTTATCTAGCTAAAGTCTTCATAGTACCTCTCTGTTTTTCAATTTTCTTAGTTAAATCATAGATATTTTATATTATTGGGTCTTAAAAACCTCTAAAACCAAAAATATAGTAAAATAGTATAGATCTTAGATTATTGCTTATTTAGTTGATAAATCATGCTTATTAAAGTAGTTTTAATCTGTTAATTGTCTGGTAGTTAATACTTGTTCATTAAATTTCAACTTAAAAGCTTTTCTCAAAATCTGTCATAGTTTTTAAGGGGTGTTTGGTTTGGTGCACTTTAACCTCTAAAAGTCAATTTCACTTGTGTTATTTACCTGAGTCAGCTAAGTTTTTCAATTTAAAATTAGTTTTCATTTAGTTTTTATAAATTAGAATTCAAAATTTTCCAAAGATATGGCTTATTAACCTTTGTTTTCTACACCAGGGCAGTTTTGCCAATCTTTTTTGCTTTTGTGAAATTTAGATCTAAGCCCTCAAAGGCTTAGATCTTGCTTGCACTTTGTTTAAACACTCTATTTGAGTGTGTTTTAGTGTAGGATTCCCTTAGGAAACCTGCACTCTTGGTTTTACATTTGTGCAAAGGTCACCAGTACTAACAGAAGTTAGTACTGCTGATACTTACACTACCAGTACTAACTAAAAAGTTAGTACTGCCTTCACAAGTTAGTACTGCTGTGTCTTAAGCCCCAAATTAAGCCATCAAAGTTATGATTTAATAGCTTATCTTTTAGCATTATAAAGTCTAGTTATAGCTTAATATAGAATAAGTCTTAGATTACATTTTCTAGCTTATTTACATAGCTTATTTTTGCTGTCAAAAAGTTAAAAAGCCAAAAACAGTACTTAGGATTTAAATTTGTTAATTTAGCTTATGGGTCTAGATTTTCTAGCTTAATTAGATAGATTATAAGTAGTTTAATAAGTCCTTAAAGTTCTAGAGTCTAGTTTAGCTTTTTAAGCTTTTAAGCTCATTTGGATTTTGTGCTATCTTGCTTATTTTCTGAGTTTGCTTAGTTCATGCTCAAATTTAGTTGTTAAAAAGTACTTCTAGCTTAGATTTCTTTGCATTCATAGTTTAAGCACTTCATAAGCTTCCTAGAACTCTTTTCCTTTTTCACATTAAGCTTAATTTGAGTTTTTTATAGCTGTTTTGGTAAAACATAGCCCAAACCCCTAGTTTCTGTAACAGCTTATTGAGGAAGCTCTTTTAGAGCTTATCTTTGAGTTTCAGACTATAGTGCTTTTGTTAAAGTTGTTCTCCCTAGTTTCCTTTACAACTTTTGCTCTTTTAAGTTTTTAGTGACAGCACATTTAGATTTAAGCTTATATTTTGGACTTAGGTTTGTTTGTCGGGGTAGTCCTCAGGGACCATTCCCTGTAATCTTTTATGTTTTTAGTTGTTTTTCCAGTATCCAACCAAATGATAATGATAAAGTCAATATGCCTTTGCTTCCATCACCCGAGCCTACAGTCAGTTATTTTGATGATTTAGACTTCTTTAAAGATTTTAAGAATGAATTTCCAGCCATTGTTTACAATGATGTTCAAACGGCTAAATTTGATTTATTAACTGAACCGATTTTAAACCCTCAACATATCGATGAATTTAATTTGAAAGATGAAACATCATTGTCTGAATGTGATGAAGAGGAACAAAACGTTTTAAACTTTAATGATCTATTTCCTTTTAACGTAATTTATCCAAATGATTCAAAATCAGATAAGGACAATGATGATAATAAAGTCAATATTGAACACTCTTCAGGGGATTTATCTGTCAAACCGTTACCTGATTTAATAAATACCGATGTTGGTGCCTATGCACATGGGTCAAATAAGCATTTGGAAACAAGTCATGATACATCTAATAAATTTTTCAAAACTAAAACTTTTATCAAGGGATTAAATTTTAATATCATGACTTGGAATCATCTTAACAAAGGGATGTCATTTATTTTCCTAATCAAGAATTTGTATGTGCCATTTGGCATCCCGTTTGACCCCAAATTGTTTTATAAGGATGGGATTAAATTGGGGCAAGTCTAACTTAAAGACTTTTCTGTAAACAAAAGTGCTTGCCGGGAGACAACCCGGAATGTATTTTCAATTTTTATCAAGTCTGTCTTCCCAGACTGTCTATACGGCGTATCCAAACCCCATGGATACGACGTATTGACTATCTGGACGTTATCAAGTCTTTATTTTCAGCACAGTCTATACGATGTATTCATTAAATGAATACAGCGTATACAGGTATCAATACGGCGTATCCTGAGGAATGGATACGGCATATCGACTTCCTGTACAGTTTTAAGAATTTATTTCGAGTCTAACCAAACGAATACACGGAGATAGAATTGCATTTGTTTTCTGAGAATTCACACAGAACCTCGTGAAGGAAATATCGACGAATATTGGTGGAGAATTTACGAATCTGGAAATCTTAAAGTGTTAGAGTCTTGAAACTTCAAGGCGGTTGCTCAACACACGATCTTGCTCATAAACGCAACTTGGAGAATCTACTTAGAAAATATCAGGAGAGTTTCTCATTCTAATTCTTTTTAAATTCCCGTATTTAATGTTTTATATATGCAACGAGGATGTTGTATAATTCAAGTGGGGGGATGGAATTAGACAGTTTACTTGTCTTAATTTTTCACAATAAAGAGCTTAAATTATGCTCAAATTTTAAAATTGTCAAGCATACTTTTGTGAAATTACATGTTACATAACCCGCACACAACAACCCTTGATAGATATTGTGAGGATTTAACCTTTCCGTTTCTAAATGTTTACCCAAATTCCACAAAATATGAGTGTGCCGGTGATGTTGTAGACTTTAAAACTTGGCTTGGTATATCTATTCGAGGCCACAATAATAAGTATTATGGATTTAATTGGAGTAACTCGTTTAAATTGGTAAATCTTAGGATTACAACCAAATCGCCTATACATGTTGTTTATTAACTAACTACACCGGTTAGTTAACCTCCCGTTAAACCCTTCCACTCTCATTTTTAGAGTGATGATCCACTAGAACAACCCGTAGAGCCAATCCTTTAGGAATTTACACCAACTATTTGTTTCGTTACACCCTTACACCTTAACCTACCCTGTTAGATTAAGTTTAATTTACAGTTACTAGTTGCTTAAAGTGTAAAGTCTGTATTTCCCGAGTCTTGTGTCATTTTCTATCTTTGGTGCAGTTGGAAATTTGCACATTGCAAATGGGAATGTATATTAGTAGTAAAAGCTCATGTGATTCTACTACATTCATAATTAATGGTGAATTCGAAGTTACCGAAAGAATTATCCGGAATTATTATGATCGTGAAGATGGTGAAACTACACCGAGATTTGAAGTTTGGTGTTAAAAAAAAGAAAAAAAAGAGAGAAAGAAAGTTTGTAGATAATCGTTTCGCAAAAGAGCATTACCGAAAGAATTATACGAAGGATCGATTATTCGTTGATACGTCAACAAAAATCAACGATGTAGAGTATTCTACAAAGTGGAAGATATCGCCACTTACCTAGTAGAGTATGTAAATTTTTGGGATGATTGGAAAGTTGACCGTTATGGGAACGCCAACTTAGGTTGTTATTTTTGATCTATGATCAAGACGTTGTAAATAGTTGTGTCTTTGTCATAATAACGGTCGGTAAAATAAGTGTCTAGCAACTTGTATCTTAAGTCTTAATCTATTTGTTTGTTGATTTTTATTTAACAACAATTTACTTCTCTCTCACCAAATGATTAACCTCTGGTTTTACGCGAATGAGGAGCCATACGAACATGCATGTCTATTCCGGCGTTCCAGCCATGTATGTATGTCTTGTACCTTGTTTGTTTATGACTTTTGGTGAAAGTTAGAAGGTTCCTACCCTATATCATTCTTCATCATAACCGTTGGTTAAATTCAAATGGGGATGTGATCTAACACTCATGTCTATCCCGGCGTTTTGGGTGTGTATGTGTACTTCAGCTGCCTTGTTGGAGTGGTACTTCTGGTGAAAGATTGTAGAATGATCAAACCATACGCCTTTCCATACAAAAACCCATATTTACCTTTATAAACTTGTTACTCCTTGGCTTTAGTGGTGGAGATATGTACCCTTGCCAAGCTTATGATAGAATACTCGTCACGACCGAGCAATTGAGCGAATTAGTTATATGTTACCACATAGATTAGTTGAGTGATTTCATCTTTCCATTTCGTGAGGTGTTTGGTTGTGTACTTGTAATAGATCGAATAAATGCTTTAACGGAAAATACCCTTAAGGATACATTTTTGTAAACTTCTAAAGGCTACTTGAGGACAAGTTTGATGACATCAAATAACGTCTATTTTATAGCATCGTTTATCCTACGTTATCAACCCATTTTGTATAGTTATTGCAAAAAATTGTTACTTAATCGTTTATATTTTATAATTACAGTAATTATCGAGTAATTGGTGAAACATAGCAAAAGGCGCGCATTCTGGAGCTTAAATGAAGATATTTTGAAGATTACTATTCTGGAGCTTAAATGAAGATATTTTAAAGATTACTGTTTCTGAAGACCAATACGACGTATCCATCAAGGAAGATACGGCGTATCCGTGCCTGCACTCACCAAAGACCCACCAAAAGTAATGAAGAATCAATACGCCCATAATCCAAAGGACTCAAATACCCGTATTCAAGATAAGGAATAAATATAATATTCTAAAAATAATCAAACGTGGTCCCTACTCTAAGAAATCCCTAATACGCCGTATCTAATACATGAATACGCCGTATCCAACCGACTTCCAGACCTTATAAATAGAAAACTTAAAAATGAGTTTTAAGTGTGCTAAATCATATTCTCGATGCTTTTTACCACCAAGTCTGATTTCCAGAAGATCAATGAAGCCAAGTTCGATCAATAGGAAAACTCTAGAATCACTACACTCCTACATATTCGATTCAGTTATGCATTATGTAAATCCGTTCAACCTATGATTTCGTGGTATTGTTACAATGACTATCGGCTAATACCTTTAGTATTAGCCATATTTATGATAATATAGAGTTTTGATTTGGTCTTTATCTCAGAGTGTTCTTTATTCATTGCATGTTCGATAGGTTTTGTTCACTTCATACCCGTTTATGTGCTTAATTATGTGTTTTTCCTATCATTCAACTGGATCTAGTCCTACATATTTAATGCGCTGCAACTTCGGTGTTGTTTGGAGGTAGGCTAAGAATCCGAGATAGAGACATATAACGCTTATTCATATAACTAGACTAATAGGATCACCAATAGAAAGCCCTGTTTCGATCTATGGTTAAGTGGATAGGTAGACTAAGCTGGTGACTTAGGATTACACAATACTTCCTGTTTCCATAGTAGTTAAGTGGGTGTGACTACTATTGATAAAGAATTTCCATTAAGTAGTAAGTTGGTAAAGCCTCTATGAGCTAGGATTCAATATAACCACCAATATAGTTTCCTAGATAAATTATAATTAATGGTGTGAGCTTTATGCGGGTTTAGGTTAATTGTGACAGGATTAACTAGCGATAAACCTCAAGTCTAGGGAGAAGATCCACCTAACTTTGGAATGATATACCACCAACGAATTAATATAATCATTGCACGAATAGACAATCAAGCCATATTATTAGATTAAACTGGCTAATACTTTTTTCCTAAGATTTGACCTCTTCCTTATCTTTTGTTAATCACTTATGTGCATTATTTGCCATCACCTTAGGATAATTAGAACTAAAATCATGCCAGTCTCTCAGGCTGAAAACCCCCTTTACGTTAGTTTAGGTTTAATTAGAATAATTAGGTTAGATTAGTATCAAAACTAGATAGATAAAATACCAGTAGAATTAAGAGTTAACTTCCAATCTCAATGATCTGACCGGGTACACTGCCCGTTAAAGTGTTGTTTTTAGGTATAGTCGACATAAAATAAATAGTAAAACATGATACATAAATAACACCTACACAATGACACATCAGAGACGCATGCAAAGAGTTCCTTATGCCTCGACTATAGGATCTATTATGTATGCAGTCACATACACTAGACCTGATGTGGCGTTCGCGCAGAACTTTATAAGTTTATTTCAGCAAAATCCTAGAGAGTGTCACTCGACTACTGTTTAAAACTATTCTTAAGTAACTAAGGAATATTAATGATGTGTTTCTTGTTTATGGGGGCATTCTCGAAAAGGAGCTCAAAGTTACTTGCTATACTGATGTTGGATTCGAGACTGACAAAGACAATAAAAAATCCTAATCGGGGTATGTCTTTGTTCTGAATGGAGGAGCCGTAGACAGAAAAGTACTAAGCAAAGCACTATAGCGATGTCTTCTACAAAAGCTGAATTAATAGGTGCTTCAGAAGCTACAATGGAAGCTGTTTGGATGAGGAAGTTTATTGATGGGCTTAAAGTCATTCCTACTAATAAAGGACCTATGAAGATGTTATGTGACAATACTGGTGCAATTATCATCGCAAACGAACCAAACATCACGAAAGGTGCAAGACACCATCAAAAGAAATATCACTACATTCGAGAGGTTATCGAATTGGTTGAAATTAACCTTGTCAAAGTTGACACAGATGACAACTTAACTGATCCTTTTACAAAGTCAATGCCATTAGCCAAGCATATTCCACATGCTGAGGGAATTGGGATTCGTCCTTCTAGTAGTTTCATGTAAATATGTGTTTTAGTATTTGGATAATGAGATGTTAATATATTGTTATTTTTGCAATGAATTAATATACTTGGTATGATTGATTTCATTTTACAATAATTATGTCTTATACTTGCATGTTTAATCCATGAATGACTTGTATCATTCCAAAGTTATCCATCGTCGGTTTACGATACAAGAGTATTTTTGAATTAAGACAAATATGAGCAATTGGAAATTAGAT
>BQNB010101992.1:0-24348 GCA_026074375.1 Tanacetum coccineum
TCCCCAAGTGATAAGCATCACACCAATCCAAGCTCCACCTATTTATTTGATCTGCAAAATAGACACAACTACGAAAACCGTAAAATATAAAGCGCACTTTCGTAGGCAACACGATTGCATTTAGCGTATGCAACAAGCCTTTAAACCCCTCGGTGGCCCGAGTGGACGAGTTATAGTCTCGTGAGGGTTTCCAGCGAACACACTCACAACAATTTTTTTATACATTTTTTTATTAATTTTTTTATTTATATTAGTAAAACAAGCACACATAAAACATTACGAAATGAAAAATAACATAGAAAGGAAAATATAATTACTAATATTCAAACACTCAAACCACATATATAAATAAATAAAATTAATGGCGAAAATAAAATCGTTTTGTATTTTTTTTTTTGGTTTTAAGACAAACACACATTTCAAACACATAATTATTATTTAAGGTTTAAACGATAATTTACAAAATTACTATTATTATTAATATTATTATTTTTTTTTAAATTTATATATATATTTTTTAATTTTTTATATATTTTTAAATAAAAAAATTTTCTGAACAAAAGTGCGTCGCACTTGAAAGAAAGTGCGGCATACTTATAACCTTTTTTTATAATTTTTCAAATATTCAAAAAACTAGCGCGGCAAAAATTTATCAAAAGTGCGCCGCACAACGATATTAGTGCGACGGCTTATTATGACAGAAAACAATTTTTTTTATCACACTTTATTAGTTACGAACACATATATAATCGCATAAACAAACACATGCAAACACAAACAAACCAACTAAACAAAAAGAAACACGAAACAATTGTTTTTTATCACACTTTTTTTTATATATATGGTCATACTTATAAATACACAAGCAAGCAAACATGCAAACACAAAATAAAACACATAACACATAACAGATAAACAGTCATACAAACACACAGACAAGAACATTATTAAAAAATGAAACTTCTTTTTAGATTTTTATAGTTTTTAACACTTTTACATAATAATGCAAACAAACACACATAAACAAGCAAACTAAGATGCATAAACAAATAAAGACATTTAACAATTATTCACATAACATAAAAAGAAAATGCATATGATTTATTTTGATACAAAACTGACTCTTTTTATTATTGCAGGTGCAAAGTGCGGCGCACAAAATTAATTGTGCGGCGTACTTACTGCGTAATTTCAAAAAATTATATTTTTCACAGATGAAATGCAAGAAATATAAACAAACTAACAAAACACATGTTTATTATATCAACAGGAACATGTCAGAAAACAAAATAAGCAAAAACAATTTAGAAATAAAATCTTTTTGGTTTTTTTGAATGACAATTAAATATTCACAAAATTATAAGGCATATAATCATATAAAACAGAATTTCAAATGATCACGTACCTGAGACTAGAAATTTGGGGGTTTTGTTTGGGTTTTGGTTTTGATTTTAACTCATATTTTGTGTGTGAAAATTTTATAGAAAGTGCGGCGTAATTTCTGGGTTTTCAAAAAAACCGACGCACAATTAGGATGTGCAGAGTACTTCCTGAAGAAAAAATGATTTTTGGTTTTCGTTTTCCAGAAAACGGTACGGTGAGTTTGAAAATTTTTATTTGTAAAACAGTACAGCGATTTTGGTGTGAAACCGGCGCACTTCGGGTATAAACCTGTAAAATAAGAAACGGGAACAGAGGAAGTGCGGCGCACAAGGTTAATTGTGCGCCGTACTTTCTGCAACAGCAGACATATTTTAAATATTTAAATAGATTTATACACACGAAACATGCACAAGACTAGCAAACAATCTGCAAACAACTAAACAAATCTCGGCAGCAGCGCCAAAAACTTGATGTGTGTTTTTACTAGCTTTAAATTTATAACAACTAGAAATACTGATTTTTATTAAAAAATACAGCATTCGGGCAAGTATACCCTATTCGAGTGTAATATAGTATTAGGTAAGTCCAGGTCGTTCCACGGGATTTGTAGCAATTCACAGATTGTTTATCAAGTAATTAACAAAGCTAAATGTTCTATCAACAGATCAAATAGCCGTCAAAGTGTGTATAAAGAAAAGGAAGGAACCAAGGCATGATCCATCAGAACATAATAGATATAGATTACACATGACTTCTTATATAAATAAAGCATACAAGTGCATATATGACGGGTAATATGTAATAAGAAAGTAATATCTACCAATTGATAAAATAAGAATCCTTTTGGCGTATATTACTACTCATCTCAAGCGCATTAAGAGTGGTTTATATCAAATTGAATACATAATGAATTCGACCAACACGGTTGGTCTCAACTTAAGGAAGGGTTATTAAACCATCATTCTACTTAGGTTGTTTATCAATTTACCACACGATTCTAACAAGTATGATATTGACACGCCATAGAAAAACGGTTCAAAATACATCAAGACAATTAACCCTTTCGGACTATTTTAAATGCAATGATATACCAAAAGATAAACAATGATCCATGTAAAGATAACATCAAATTCATAACAGTCGTATATACATAATATCATAGAGTCTCAAAATATCGAAATTATTCATATTCATTGTTGCACATATTGAGAACAAAGTAACAATTACCGCAATATTTCGATCTACAACAACATCACCAAAAGTATAAATTCCACGGGATGTCACCCAAAAACCCAATGCTTAGCTAAGATAACCCAGATATTGCAAAAGTAGACCTGCTGGAAATCCAACAACATATCACCAAATGGGTGTCAAGGTTTATGGTGATTGATCTTACGGAGATTTGGTGTGAATCCTCTAAGATTGTCAAGGCTGTGTAAGTAGTTAAAGCTTATGGAAATTGAAGTGATATGTAGCGTAGTTTATGGTGTTAGAATTCTAGAAATTCATGGCTATGGTGGTGGTTTATGGTGGTAGTATGGTGGTGAAATGGTGGTAAGTGGTGGATTAAAGGGGTGTTTGGATCATTGGATCCAAGGATCCTCACCACTCCTTCCTTCTCTCCAAAGGCTTTAGAGATTGTGTGTGTAAGATGTATGAAGATTGTATGAGATGATGAGCGAAGGAGGAGAGCTTAAGGAGGGGAATTTTTAGGCTTTTTCAGGGCTCCAAAGTACGTCGAACACACTTATTTGCTACGCCACATCTTAGTGAAGTTAGTGGCACTTAGCATTATAATTTTATTTAATTTTTTCACCGTCTCAAAAGTGCGCCGCGATTTGTTTAAAACTGCCGCACTTTGGGTGTTTTAAAGGAGTTTTTTAGTTTGATGAAAAGTGTGCCCACTTTCTTCAAGTGTGGGCGTACTTTTGTCATCACTTCAGCAGTTGGGCTCATATTTCAAGATTGTAGATAAGTTTGAATTCCGCTCACGGGGCGCTTGAACCATACTAAACGGAGTTTGTATGATCCGAGTTATGACGCCAAAACGAATGAACAGGTGTTGGAAGCGCATTCAGATTGAGTTATTTCGTTCGTTTAAGCGTCAGGATCATCGTTCGTATTCTTCCGTTTTCTTCCACGACACGTTCAAAGAACCTACAATGAGTAAGAAATATTATTATATTTATATACCAAATTCTTATTTAATTAACCAATAAAGTTATAAAGCATTGCTAGCATATAAAACATTATTAATTGAGTGTTATCATATGGCCCTCTCCATTGATTTTGCTTAGTTCAAACCAAAACTCTTTCAATTTTTCAAAATTCATTTTGAAAGTAGATTTAGAAATTAGATTAATTTGTCTGGCGAATTTTTGTTGTTATCCAAGGTTTGTTATAAAATTATTTTTTGGGACCCAACAACTTTGATGGGATGCCAACTCATCAGAGAGTCTTGATTGCACCCTCTCTCACTAAAAGATTTTTTGAAATAATAAGAAGGGTAGGCAAAGGTTTTTCTGGTTGAGTTAACACGCTTTCTTTCAAACAAATTAATGGTACAAAAACCAATCTGACAATTGGGTGCAGGTTCAGCTAAATTCACTGATCCTATCACAACCACCTTTATTCTACATGATACTTAACCTCAAAAGAATACAACAACTAGGAGCGTCCTAAAAGAAAGGTCACAGAGCCAGGTACCTCAGCCTAGTAATCCTATTGTATAAATGTTGCAGATAGGCTATCCATAAGGATTTTTGGGGTGACAGTTTGGTGTAAGGGTGCACTACTACTTAGCTTAAAGTGAGCAAAGCAGGATAGGCTGGTAACATAAATAAGTACCCAATCCAAGGCAACCACCTAATGAATATTAGTTCCAAGGAACGCTAATTCATAGGGTGCCCCTGTGCCAAGAATCCATAGGGGGATATAACTTTTTTATTGGTCAAAACTATTGAGAGTGTATTCTAAACATTTCTAGTTGATTTACTACTGCAAAAAAGGTAAACACTTTGAAAGTGATGAGGATAACTTATAAACTTGATGACATTGATTGGCATTATTGTACCACTTTACAAAAATCGGGTTCTTGATTTGGGAAGACAAATGACCACTTAACATTAATGGATTGCTTAGTTTGAAAAGTGGGTGTCATGAGATTGAAAAGAAAGATAGGTCAAGTATCTCATTGGCTAAAGCAGATTATACAAGTTGGTTTGACTGCTCAGGGCTAGAACGCCTATTTCCTTGTAATGAAGAAAATTTGGGTGAGGATGCATCAAAACAGGGGAAGATTGATGCTATTGATGCAGATAAAGAAATTACCCTGGTTAGTGTTCATGATGTGAATGTTTCTGCTAGAGAGGAGGTGTTTGTTGCAGAACAAAATGTTGTTGAAGAAGTTGTTGAAGTTATTAACACTGGTAAGCTAATTATTGATGTTGCTTAGGTTAGTGTTGCTGGTGATAAAGTTAGTACTGCTAGTGCTGCTACAACAACTACTGCTATAATTACAACTGTTGATGATATTACTTTGGCTCAAGCACTTAAAGAAATGAAAAGTACAAAACCCAAGAAGAAAGGGGTTGTTATACAAGAGATTGGTGAATCTACAACAACAATATCTTCACAACTATCTTCACAACAATCACAAGAAAAAGGTAAAGGGATATTGATAGAAGTGAAGCTGTGAACTAAGAAATAAATCAAATCACGGCATGTGTGTAGAAAACTGCTTTAAATTTTACAAACTGAATATGAGGAAGAAGAAAGACGTGCAAGAGAGATTGGCGTGAAAAGGAAGAAGAAGCTAAATATGGCCCTTGATTGAAACATGGGATGATATACAGGCAAAGATTGATGCTGATCATCAATTGGCTGAAAGAATGCAAGCACAAGAACAAGAAGAGTTGTCTATTGAAGAAAATGCTACATTATTTCAATAACTTTTAGAGAAAAGAAGAAAGCATTTTATAGCTAAAAGAGCAGAAGAGAAAAGAAACAAACCACCAACAAAAGCTTAACAGAGAAAGATAATGTGTACTTACCTAAAGAACATGGAAGGATACAAGCTCAAAGATTTAAAGTTAAAAGGGTTTGATTATATCCAAGAGATGTTTGATAGAGCATTCAGTAAAGGGTAAATACCATTTTGAAGACTTTAGAACGAGTGGTGAAAGGCAAAGAAAAAAAGAGCAGGAACAGAGTTATATAAGAGGGATTACAAAGAAGCAGAAAAGTGGAAGTTGACAAGAAACAACAAAGCTTAAACAGTTAATGAAAATCATTCCAGAAGAAGAAGAAGAAGTAGCAATTGATCGCTTTATCTTTGGCTGTTTAAGTCTCCAAGTATTATTGGCTGGAAGATTATAAAGGAAGAAAGAAGAAAAGCTATTATCAGAAATAATGGAGCTGATGTGGTCTCAAGTGTACATGAGTGTCTTTAGTTAAATGCTTTAAAGTTTTGACACGGGTAGATTTAGAAGGATTTATCCACGTTGGTAACATAATTATAGTCAACAAGACAGTGGAAGACTTGTGATTTGTAGTGTATGGGGGTGTATTTGGAAAACATGTTTAGAACCACATGTAGAAGGAGAGTATGGAGGAATCAACAAAGAATACAAAGTGTTGGATTGGAAACTGTATGACTCCTGTAGAGTACATTCCTTAAGGATGCAACTTGTGCAGATTTATATGTTGGTAGAAAAGAAGTATCCTCTTGCACCACTTACACTTTCAATGATGTTGGAAAAGAATCTTATGATTGATTAATGAAAGCGGAATATGAAAGTGAAATGGCTTATCAGCTTCTTAAATTCATCATGAAACAGCTTAAGAAGTAAAGAAGTGTTTGGAAGCATCCTCCTGGTGTTGATGAAGCTTTAAATGAAGAAACTTGATGATTTTGAAGAAGAATATCAAGTTTAGGGGAGGATTGTTGGGATTAAAAGTCTTCTTGATGTTGTTTGAATTACTGCTGCTCATGTTTGTGTTAATGCTGCTCAGCTGGATTTAGTGCTGCTCATGAACTTCAAAGAAAATATGCTAAGTGTTTACTACTGCTAGTACAAAGTTACTACTGCTAGTGAATATTAGTACTGCTCAAGGTTAAGACTGCTCAGAGATAAGTTAATGCTGCTGAGGTTAATAAGTTAGTACTGTTTGTTGTTAGTACTGCTTATATGATATGTATTAAGTTATTTGTTTATAGAAAAGATTATGGATACTTAGGAAAGTATTGTAAGCCGACTAGGGCTCCTTGGTGTATAAAAGGAGGTCATAGGGCATAGAGTTTGATATCTTTTATCAATCTTTTGAAGTATTATTAGACGTATAATTCATAGCTTCAAGGTCTTTGTAACCCTAATACTTTGAGAGTATTCGTATTATTATCATTAATAATATTGGAGCTTATTTGTTGAATTGTATGTTCATTGAATTACTGTTTCATTGACAATTCTTCTTAATATTAAAGATTAGATTTTGTATAATCTTTAATACATTCAAAAACAGTTTCTACTATAGTTGTGTTAGATTTATCTAATATAACTAAACCTTAAACAAACTTAAGGAATTCGATCTATTGAAGTGGGATCAACACGTTCTTCTTCATTTTCTCTTTCTTCATGATCATGGATGGTATTCTCATAGCCGTCCCATCTTCTCCAACCTTCATTATGTGATTCATAATCTTCGTCAATGATTCCTTCCATAGTGGCTTTATTTTTTAAAGCTTTGTCTTTAAGTTTGCCATCCTCCAATGCTTCATACCATTCTAAATCTTGGTAGCGGAGTATGTTCCCAACTATGTATGCTCCAGGTAAGTTCCCACCATTACAATATCTATCATCTTTCCAACTACAGGTTGGCTACTCCGAACACCCATTTTTATAATTAAAATGCTTACAGTACTGTTTAACTGGAGTGGGTTCTTTTCATACTCCATCATCCGTCCATGGTTTTTCATGCACCCATGGCACATCTTCATTCCATTCATAAATCCAATCATCCTTATAATCTTCATGAGTCTTAAATCCCTTAATATCTTTGGTAAGCAAACCTGGATCGATTTGTAAAAGATAATTAAATTTCTTGAAGGCCCTACACATAGGTGTCTCAAAATCAAATACATTAGTGTCGATCCAAAAGATTTCAGCAGCTTCATCTTCATCATCAGAATCTGAGGATTCTTCGTTAGTGAGTTCAACTTCATCATCACCTCTAGCCTAATATGGTTATAAAATTTCAAAGCCAACCATTCAGTAAATTCAACATTAGATGGATCATATTCCATATTTGATCCACGTGTCATCAATTGTTCCGAATCATCTTCATTACTTAAGTCACATGGAACGCTAGCAAGTCCAGGAATTTCAACCTCATAGGTAAACAAATCAACATCCATTCTACTCATCTGGTTGAATTCTTTGTGAAAAATTTTAAGTGATTTATTATAAGCGAATGAATCGTCACTGATCTTTAGAGATTCAAGTTTCTCGAACTATTCCTTGATTACCTTTGTCATTGTTGCTGAAAATAAGCAGAAAATTATCAGTAGAACCAGTTGGAAAAAGGTGTGTATAAAATTTTAAGCTTTATGTTCGAGTATGAAAAACTCCTTTGCTACTGTATCAGACAGTCGATACGCCGAATTTTATTGATTTGAATACGCCGTATCGATCTGTTGAATGAATACGCTGTATTGGTTATGAAATTTAGATACGCCGTATCCAATGGAAGTGGATACGCCGTATCAGGTTATTGACCAAAACAGTATATAGAAAACAATTTAAAACACACACAAATAAAATAAGCAATCGAGTATACAGAATTTCATAGAATTTTACACTAATTTAAATTACACTAATCATAGGGGTTAAGTTAATCTAATGTTAGAAACCAAAATATTAGAAATAAAAAGATAAAATTTCACTCCCCTGCAGCGGTGCCAAAAACTTGATTGTGTCGTCGTGTAGGTGTAATTTATGATAGTTCAAGTTTTAAATTTATATTTTGTCGACTTTACCTAAAACAACATGTTAACAGGCAGTGTACCCGGTCAGATGGAGTTTCGTGGTAAGTAGGGTGTCGATCACTAAGAGCGAGAACTAATCTTTTATTTTATCAATATTTTGGTTAACTAAACTACGTTAATTTAAATTATGTTAATTCTATTCTATGTTAAACATATGCTCAACTTATGTTAATCCTAATTCTAACGGATAAAGTAGGGGTTTTCAGCCCGAGAGACTGGCACAGGTTTGTGGTGACTTAGATCTACTTAAGATACAATAACACAAGCAAGCAAATAGATAAAAGATAGAAGAGTGGTCTAGCCAAATATAAGAAAACTGTATTAACCATGATGAATCCAATTAGAACGTTGGTTTGTTTATTAAGTGAAATGAATACTTATCTCGAGGCGGCTTATCATTCTTAAGACTTAGACGTTACTTTTTCCTAAGAATTACACATGTAGAATTCTGTCATAATTAAATGCATCCGCATAAAGCATCCTATTTGCTGATTATAATCTACCTTAGGGATTAAAGTAATGGTGATCTTGTTAAACCTAACTTATAGAGACTTTACCCACTTACTGCTTAATGGTAATTTACATACTAGTAGTCCACTGGCCAAGTCTTTACCAATTGATTAAGAACGTACTCATTGATCCTAAGGGTCACCTGCCGGTCCAACTAAGCTCACTAATCTAAAGGCGAATATAGGTCATTATTTATGATCCTATTGGTCTAGATATATAAATCACTATATGGAGAGCCATCCTGGCATCTAGCTAACGTGGTCGATCTCACTAGATACAATTGAATGATAGGTCTCATACACAAGCATGTAAAGAAGTATAAATTGATAAACATAAACAAGCAATCAACGATAAATTAAGCATTCGAGATAAACAAACCAAACATTCAAATCTTCATAATAATGGCTAATACCTAAGGGTATGAGCCCTCAATCGTCATAATCATTACAAGAGTAATAATTCAACCAAGGTAAACTAACGAGTTAAATGAATGATACCAAAAATCGAATGACTACTAGAGTATATGAGATTACAAAGTGTTTCCTATAGAATTAGTAGCTTTTCTTGACCTCTTCTGCTCTTCTTGTCTTCTAAAAATCGACTTTTGTGGTTAAAGTACCAAAAATATGATCAAGCAAACTGAAAACCCGTTTTTAGGTTTTTTATTTATAGGGTCTGGAATTTGGTCGATACAGCGTATCGAGTGACTTGGATACGGTGTATCGGGGGTTTCTTAGAGTAGGGACCACGTTCGATATCTTTCAGAATATTTTATTACTTTAAATTGAATACGGCGTATAGAGTCTCCTGGATACGGTGTATTGGTCTTTGAATCTTCGTGGTTTCTTGTGAAATGCAGGCACATATACGCCGTATCTTCCTTGATGGATACGGCGTATAGGATGTTAGAACAGTAATCTTCATATTTCTTCGTTTAAGCTCTCGAATGCGTGCCTTTTTGCTAATCTTTACCAAGTACTCCATAACTACTACAATTCTCAAATACAAACGATTAAGTAATAATTCTTGCAATAATAATAAAAAAATGAGTTTTTTACATGGGATAAATGATGTTATAAAAGTGACGTTATTCAATGTCATCAGATCCTTATCACCAGAATCGCCTTCCAAGGTTAGGGCAGACATAATAAGTTTATGTGGGGAATCCTTAAGAGCTTCCAACTGTTCAAGTAGAGTAAAGGACAAACTCTCAAACTCGTTCACCGCAGCCACATACGCGGCTCCAACCCCATAGTCATAAGCATCAATTAAAGACCGACCAGCTTTCCCATGCTTAATACCCGCCTTCAAACCTTCCTAAATGCCTTTATTAATAGCCATAGAAATGACCTTCCCTAAAGCGGCACAACATTCAATGGATTGGGCACACTTCATCACGGCAAGGCGACAGCCGTGACCAATTACCCACCTTCGTCCAGCTACAACAGTTAGCATATGAGGGTACAGCTCGACGTCTATATCATGGTTTAGTTCTGCAATATGTGCATCCAGCTCAGCGGATCGTTCTTTAAAACGCCAAGTCTCCGTATCCAGAACAGACGCAAACTCAACCCTTAGCCTAGCTTCACCAGCAACTTCGTTATGCAAACTCTCGCAATCCGCCTCTAGCTTAGTAACCTGGCCCTTTAGTCTGTCACACACCAACTCAAGTCCCGATACCTTCCCAAGCAACTCAGCATTCTGGACACTCAAACCAGCAACTTCCTCTGACTTAGCAACGGCTACAGCTTCCAACTTATATATACGTCTGTGAAGCCCATTTACTTCAACAACTGCACTCCCAGCTTCCCTCACTTTAGCCTTCAAAGCAACAATCTCTGCATCCCTCTTCTGAACAATTTTAGAGCTCTGTGTAATTTTTTTCCATACTTCTCCCTTATAAGAATCTCATGCTCATACCGCAAGCACAACTCAGACACCATACCCACATATTAAGCAGAGCTTACATTCAGAAGATCAAGGAAATCTGAGTCATAATGGTTGCAAAGAGAGGCCCAGAAACTAGGAGGAGACACATGGTCAATCATATTCCTACACATAATAGGGTCGTCCAACCAAGTATCATTAGTTACATCCCAAAAGGGAACATGTATCTCTTGACCCGTAGCGGTATTAATAGTTTGGGAATCAAAGAAATCATTAGCTGGTGACCCACCACCCGAAACAAAAGAAGAACCCTCAGCCTCGTCCCCAGCGCCAAACCCACCACCCAGAAATTTTATACTAACAGTATGTTTTGATTTGGAACTATAATATAACTGCATTTATGTTTTGATTTTTAATTGAACACTATACAAGATATTATTATGTATAAAAATAAAAGATAATAACAGGTGTATGAGCATCTCTGATTTTGGCTTTAAGTATACGTGTTTAAGATCCAGCAACTAACAGTTGATCAAATTATGGGTAGTAGATGTAACAAGTTCACCTAACAATAATAGGTGTATGAGCATCTCTTATTTCGGCTCTAAGTATACATGTTTAAGGAACAACTAAGAGCATGATTAAATTATGGTAACTAGGCTTATATGTGTATGAAATTTTATTTTTTTGCACTTTCAAATTTAATATAACAAGGCTTATATGTGTATGAAAATTTTATTTTTTTAGAAGCATCTATATACATTATGAAATAGTTGGATATTTTACGAATACCCTATTAGGAAGGTTTATGAGAAATTATGTTGAACTACTTATTGTTTCAAAGAATGAGGGAGCTTGATGAAAAGCTTTTTATAGTTGTAATATAAAGAAAGCCTAATAATCGCAATAAGAAACAATGGAGATGTCTTTGAAGTTTTGATTCAAGAAAGTGTTGCCTTTCATAATTTCATTTTTCGTATATCATTGTAGTACATTACAAGTTATAATACACATGCACGCACGAGAGTTTAACATAAATTATTAATTATGTATTAATACGCAATATTAAGATTTTAAAGGTAACTGTATATAATTTTGTGCATAATTCTACTTGTGCATGCACTTGATTTTGACATAAATATCTTTTCATCGGAAAATAGTTATTTAACATAAAAGCAAATAGGTGCGATCATGAGCTCGCTCGCAGGGCATTATATAACAATGTAGATGAGGTGTATGATGGTTTTGTGCCAGCCTCAATCAACTCATGGGGTGCTCGATGTTGTAATGCCTTTATGCAATTAATGATAAATTTTTGTTCATTAAAAAAAGCCTACAAATGAAGAACAATTATATTATATGATAGGATTAAGGAATATCATTTTTACAAATATTGCTTAGTCTATGGACCTTGTTTTGGTGTACATCTTAACAAATATTGTTACTAGATGTATGTGCTGTTATCCATGTATCACTTCCTTTTCTTGTTAACATAAGTGCTATTTAACTCACTCGGTATGTTTAGTACTTGGAACATGGACTTGACCTTAAAGTAGTGGTATTGAAGTTTTTCTTTGTCATGAGGAAGTATCGTTTTTTTACTCTGCCCATGTCCCACTTTTCATACCCATTACTGAAATCATCCCAAAAGGACTCAAATAAGCTGATAAAAGTGCTTAGTTGGAATCAAAATAGGCAGATAAAACACTCATATAGCAATAAAGGTTAACCAAAGCTGTTAAATATAATGAACCTACACAAAACTATATATATAGTAATAAAGGTTAACTATCTAAAATTGAGTTTATTAGCAGAATCTATAGATGATGGAATTAATATTAGATTTTCTCATGGCTAAGGGGTGTTTGAGATTGATTTTTGGAAACACGATTTATGTACTTTGAAAATATGCATACATTACATTTAAGAGCTATGCTACATCCACAAACAAACATCCACAAAATGAGATGGCATGTTTTGATTGGTAGGTTTTTAAATACTTTCTCTCTCTTCTCTTTGATTAACCCAATCAAAACATGCCACCTTATTTTGTGGATGTTTGTTTATGGATGTGTTTGTGGATGTAGCATAGCTCTACATTTAATATATGAATTCCAACTACAAAATTACCATGATGTGATATAATGAACTTACACAAATACCAATCACACCATCAGAATGTGTAATGCAAATTTATGAATTCTAAGAGATACAAATGATGTTGTGTGTGTTTTTGGGTTAATAAACCTGTTTTGAACTATTTTTTGTTTTATCAGGTTGTCTATTACTCCATATAAATCACTCATGTCATTTAATCCTGAAAATGTAATTTGAACCTCACATCAAATCCAAATGGCTTAGAGTTTCGATTACTATAGTGCATAACCAATATTATAACAAAAGCTTTCTTTCTTTTTGATGGAGTGTTTGAGACTCTATTTTTCTTAAATGGCATCAACGTGTATTGTTCTTATTCATGTTTAAAACTATCGATTACAACCCATTTTTTAAACTACCAATCAGACTCTAAATAAACTTGCTTATACTTACTAATTATGACATGTTACTTGATGTGTCAAATATGAACCATAGAACATGGTAGCAACATTAGGAAGTAGGTTGTCACACCCCCAAAATCTAACTGCAACGGAACGGTAACAATTAGGGTGCGACGTCACGGCACAAAAATCAAGTGATAGGAAACGACCTCGAAAGAGACGTTTTTAAACAAGTTTACATTCGATGCTTAATAAAATATCAGAGTTACAATATTGGTCCCAACAGTTTTCAAAATGACACATAGGTTTAAAACATTCATAAGTTTATCCAAACCAACACAGTTTCAAAAGATGACATAAGTTTCATAAGATAAATTTGACAAATTTGCATCGAATAAAAGATAACAGAATCCATCTGCTTGATATCCCCGCGGCTCCCATCTAGCAAATCACACCTTAGGACCTGAGATTAAAACATGCTAAAAAGTCAACAAATTGTTAAGTGAATCCATAGGCTTATATAAGTAAAATAAATGAACCGCGAGATTTAAGTAAATGGTGATCATGAAACACATTTATGTCAAAATAGTTATTAATGCCCTAAGCTCATGACCCCGAAACCTTAATAGATTTTGCCCCAAATAAAAGTAGGATATACTGATAATAACCCTAAGAGTACATCAAATGTTAAATGCGTCACATGGTCAACATGAAACCATAATTCAAGACGGGGATTGTCAGTCCCGATAGATCTATCCACAATATTCACGCTTACTACAATAGCAACAAACGGTTCATGATAGAAAAGAGACTTAAGCAGCAGTGAAGGTACTTAGGCATTAATATCAGGCAATAATCAAGATAGCATACAGTTTTAAAAGTACTTTCGTTCAAAAGTTAAAGCATAGCATGTAATCTCCCCCAAAATTTTATGAAATCAAGTAAGTAATAAAAAGGGGACTATGAACTCAAAGTAAGCAAATGAGATCAGAAAATAATAAGATCGTTGGTTGAGCGATTAGCACTATGTACCACCAAAAATAATTCATAAATAAACCATTTTGCCACTGGTCTAAAAACAGTCCCATAACTCTTTACAAAATCAATCCAAACACTATACTTATCCCTCTAAAATCTTATACAATGCCACACTTGATCATCACACACCTCATAAAAATAAAAATAAAATTTTTGCAGTAGCTATAACAAAATATTAACCTCTCCTCAACAATAATATGAAGAACAAGAAAGGAAGTCTTATAAAAGCAAGATTTTAGGCCTAGAAAATCAACACAACTTCTACTTCTTTCTTGTTGAAATCCTCAACCCAGCAACACACAAATAAAATCCAAACGAAAGCCAATAATCTCATCCCTCACTCATCATTTTACCCAAATCAATATCAACCCAATATACTTCTCAAAACAAATCTTGCAATATCAATCAACCAACACTAAAATCCACCAACAAAACCAAGCTCAAAATCACAATAACCCAACTACAACAACTTTATTTTTCAATATATAAACCTTTTAAATCATTCAACTAATTCATCCCCTATAACCTAGAAAATGATGATCTTGATGGTGATTAAATATTAAGGAAGTTATACAAACATGGAAGGTTTTAACTAGTACATGATAGATTGAACTTGAGACAATTTTAATTAGAAAATTTGTAGGGAATTGGTGTTTTGGAGGCTTAGGGTGATCGGCCAAATAGAGAGACAAAGGGAGAGAAGTAATTTCTTTATATCAAGAACTATGAGAAATAAATAAGAGTTAGTGGTTTTGTGTAAGTAATGCATGCTAAACATGCAAGCTTATAAGGAGATGGTGCCACATGGAAGACCCATGTGGATCCCTTGTGCCGGCCAATCAGGTAGATAATAAGACGTTTAAATTTTTCTTAAAGTAAAAGTAAAAATTTACTTAAAGGTAAAAATAGAATTAAAATATGAATATATAAATTACCAGAATTTACGGAGTCTTACAGTCGATCACCCTAAGGGAACTCTGGTCCCTAGAGTTCAACTGGCGACTGGAGCAGATAAGGAGGTGGCGAAAAGGTGCGGGTACTTGGCCTTGAACTGGTCTTCTTGCTCCCAAGTAAATTCAGCTCCTTGTCGAAAGTTCCAACGAACTTTAACAATGGGAATCCAGCTTCGCTTCAACTTCTTTACCTCTCTATCTACAATCTCGACAGGTTCCTCTACGAAGTACAACTTGTTGTCAATCTTGATCTCCTCTAAAGGCACTTGTAAGTCTATATCTGCCAAGCATTTCTTAATGTTCGACACATGAAACGTGTCATGAATGTAGCTTAGCTCTTGGGGTAACCTCAAACGATTGGCCACTGGACCAACATGTTCCACGATCTTAAATGGTTCCACATACCGTGGTGCTAGCTTCCCTTTCTTACCAAATTAGACCACTCCTTTCCATGGAGATACTTTAAGTAGCACACGATCCCCAACTCCGAATTCAAGAGGTTTATGTCTCTTATCATCATAGCTTTTCTGGCGATCCCGCACCGTCTTCAACCTTTCTTTGATTTGCATAATCTTCTACATAGTCTCCTGTATAATTTTAGGTCTAATTAACTGACTTTCTCCAACCTCAACCCATATCATGGGTGACCTACATTTTTGCTCGTACAATGCCTTAAATAGTGCACATTTAATATTCTTATGGTAACTATTGTTATAAGAAAACTCAACCAATGGAAGGTGAGTATCCCAACTTCCTCCGAAGTCCATAACACATGACCTAATCATATCCTTCAAGGTCTGGATAGTACGCTCACTCTGACTATCGGTCTAAGGATGGTAAGTCGTACTCATGTATAATCTTGTTCCCAATGCCTTTTAGAGAGCTCGCCAAAAGTGTGACGTGAATCGACCATCACGGTCAGAAATAATTGACACAGGCACTTCGTGTCTCATTACAACCTCATTGATATAGATTCTTGCTAACCTCTCCATTTTGAAATCTTTACAAATCGGTAGAAAATGAGCAGACTTGGTCAATCTATCCACAATGATTCAAATCAAATCATACCCACTACTGCTTCTAGGCAGCCTCGTGACTAGGTCCATAGTTATGTTCTCTCATTTCCACTCAAGAATTTCTGGTTGCTAAAGTAGTCCTGAGGGTTTTTGATGTTCTGCCTTAATCTTGGAGCAAGTTAGGCACTTGCTAACATACTCAGCAATGTCTTTCTTCATACCAGGCCATCAATACAAGTCATTCAAATCATAGAACATTTTATCTGCACCCGGATGTACTGAATACTTAGAAGTGTGAGCTTCATCCATGATTAACTTCCTTATACCGCCAACCGAAAGGAATCCATATCCGATCTACAAAGTAAATTCCACTATCATCCCTTCTCTCAAATTGTGCATCTAACCCTCGTAGCCACTCTGCTGGAGCCTTGAAGTCCTTGGAAGCTTCGCTTTGGGCTTCTAAAATTTTAGTCTTGAGGCCAGAATGGATAGTCATGCTCATAGCACGTACTCGCCTCAGCTTGAGTCTTTCTTTCCTACTCAAAGCATCCGCCACTACATTAGCCTTGCCCGGATGGTATTTGATTTCACATTCATAGTCACTGTGTAGTTTAATCCACCGCCTTTGACGCATATTCAGTTCCTTCTAGTCAAAGATGTACTGGAGACTCTTGTGATAAGTGTACATAACACTTTTTGTCTCTAGATTTTAAGAGCAAACACCATTGCACCCAATTCCAAGTCGTGGGTGGTATAATTCTTCTCGTGTATCTTCAGTTGTCTCGATGCATACGCAATCAATTTTCCCCGTTGCATAGGCACACACCCGAACCCTTGGTTTGACGCATCACAATAGACCACAAATTTGTTTGGTCCATCGGGGAGCAGTAACACAGGAGCGTTACATAATTTCTCCTTTAGAATACGGAAAGCTTCTTCTTACTTATCTCCTCACACATATGTCTTATTCTTCTGAGTCAATAGGCTGAAAGGCTTGGTGATCTTGGATAAATTCTCAATAAACCTTCGGTAATAACTCGCCAATCCTAAAAATGAACAAATCTCTATTGGTGACTCAAGGGTCTTCCAGTTCTTGACCGACTCGACCTTGCTAGGGTCCAAATAGATACCATCTTTGTTAATCATGTGCCCTAGGAACTGGACTTCTTGTAACAAAAATTTACACTTTGAGAATTTGGCATACAACTTCTCTTTCTTGAGCAGTTCTAGAATCATCTTCAAGTGGACTTCATGCTCTTCTTTTGACTTCGACAAATCAGAATGTCGTCAATAAATACAATTATAAATTTATCCAAATACGG
The DNA here is from genome assembly GCA_026074375.1 of Tanacetum coccineum. Classification (NCBI taxonomy): domain Eukaryota; kingdom Viridiplantae; phylum Streptophyta; class Magnoliopsida; order Asterales; family Asteraceae; genus Tanacetum; species Tanacetum coccineum. The sequence continues at coordinate 17,650 of BQNB010101992.1, forward strand.
TTTGGAGACGCGGTTCATTAAGACCTTAAATAGTGCTGGTGCATTTGTCATCCCTAACGACATAACCGTAAAATCAAAATGTTCGTATCGTGTTAAAACGCGGTTTTCAGAATATCTTCCTCACGAACTCTTAACTGATGATAACCTGAACGAAGATCAATCTTGGAGAAATAACACGCACCTTGCAACTGATCAAACAGATCATCTATTCTCGGGAGAGGTTAACGATTCTTTATAGTCAGCTTATTCAGTTCTTTATAGTCAATACACATTCTTAAAGCACCGTCTTTCTTCTTAACAAACTGCATAGGTTCTCCCCATGGTGAATGACATAGTCTAATAAAGCCCTTTTCTTGCAGCTCCTTAAGCTGGTTCGAAAACTCTATCATTTCAAAGGGTGCCAACCGATATGGCGACTTTACAACTAGCAACGCGCCCAGTATCAGGTCGATACGGAATTCTATCTCACGCACTGGAGGTAAACCTGACAAGTCATCTGGAAATACGTCAGTGAAATCACAGACAATAGGAATGTCCTTAACCTTCTTCTCATCGGCCTTCATACACGAAAGGGACCTAGGATCCTTTTCTGGTCTTTCACCTTGAATTTTTAGTATTTTGCCGTTTGGCAGCAGAACACGAACTATCTTTTCATAATAATAGATTACAGCATGATGATATGACAACCAATCCATTCCAACTATGACATCAAAACTACCTAGTCGAGTGGGTAATAAGTCTATCTTGGACACATGGTTAAATAAAGCTAAAGTACAACCATGTAATACAATGTTGGTGCTAACAACCTTTCCATCGACTAACTCTACTTCATAACTAGTGTCTAAAGCGGTAGGAGCAATATCAATAAATGGTGTAAATACAGTAGACACAAAACTTTTCTCAGCACCCGAATCAAATAGTATACTAGCATAGTGATCGTTAAGTAGAAATGTACCCGTGACCACGTTAGGATTCTATTGTGGATTCTTAGTCTCCATAACATAAGCTCTCCCATGAGCTTCCTTATTTGGTTGGTTTGTCCTCTTAGGGCACTTGTTCCTAAGATGCCCCTTCTCACCACAACCATAACAGGTCACATTCTGCAGGGAGTTATCACCTGCACCCGTAAGTCTGACTCTATAATTCTTCTCCTGATAACCAGCTCTATGAAACCTCCTACACTTTAGAGGGCATTGTCCATTGTGTTATGAGTTGCAACAATTGCACTTTGGTAAGTTCTAACCATTACCATCAGTTGGGGCTGCCACATAGGCCCTAGCAGTTTCTTGCCTCCTATTTTGTTGTTGGTGATAGGTATTGTTATTTTGGTTGTGATTATTATTGTTGTTGGGGTTATTGTTATTGTTCCTCTGATGATCTTCCTACTTTCTTTTATTACCTTTACTAATCCTTGTTGCTTTTTCCTGAATTGCTTGCTCGACCAGCTTACGAGCCATGTTGATTGCATCATGGAGACTTATGGGTTTTGATCAGGTAACATTTACCTTAACCCTCTCAGGCAGTCCTCGGATGTACCATTCAATCTTTATCTATTCTGGTGTTACCAAATCCGGTCACATTAAAGCCAACTCATGGAAACGGTTGTTGTAAGCCTCAATGGCATTACCCTTCAAGGTAAGGGTCCATAATTCCTTTTATATCCTCTGGATTTCCATGGTTGGGCAGTATTTTGTTGTCATCGTAGTCTTCACGTTGTTCTAGGGGATTTGATTTGCATTAGCAAGTCCTAAAGTTTTAACATTCCCGTTCCACCATGTTAGAGAACGCCCCTTGAATGTACACGTAACAAACTTCACTTTGTCTTCTTTAGCACATTTGCTAATCTCAAACACTTGCTACATCTTTTTAAACCAACATTTCAGTCTGACTACACCCTCGGTACCAATAAGCTTATGAGGCTAGCAATTTAAGAAAGTATTGTAAGTACATTCGTGTACTTTTGGTGCATCAATTCCTCCAGCATTAATTAACCCAGATCCTCCAGCATTATCCGGGTTAGCTCTGGTCTTTTCATATTCCGCTATGGCTTTTGTTATTCGCATTTTTACCATTTTCTTAATGGCCTTTCACTTCATCATCTTGGGAAGCATGATTCTATCACAACACAAATACATAATTCAGTAAGAATTTGTAAAGGTATGCTAAGTCGAGATACATGGTGAGAATTAAAAAGAAATTGAAATAGAAGGATAATATAAACAGCCAATGTTCAATTACCAACACAATATGCAATTCACAAAGAATTCATATAGCAACAAGATTAAATTTCATAATGATAATAATCAAGAAATGAAATAAGAAAATAATGAACAACAATAGCAACCAATGATATTTCATTAAGCACATGTTTTTCCATTACAACAAGCCAATGATAAGTGTTAATAAACTGTGGTGTATACAAAAGAGAACAAAATTGCAGCCAACAATATAATAGCACTAACTGTTACTAACAGTTTAGTGGAAGATACAAAAGGTCCTAAACTAGGATAACATAAAAGTAAAATAAAATAAACTACTGGGAGCCACTATGTGGTCCCTGCGACCTGGGAGGTTAGGACTCCCCAAAAACGGCTAACACATCAATGGCCTCACACGGTCTGTCCCTAACAGCTTTAATCATAAGCATCCCCTCATAAAAGCCATGAGCCCAATCCATCATCTCATAGAGGTCTCTCTCAGCCCGCTCTTTACCCATACGCATCAAAGTGTATCTGATCACAATATCCTATAACTCTCTCTTTAGTCTAATATTCTCCATACAAGTTACCTCTCGTATAGCCCATAGAACATGATCTGCAATGTTCATCTCAGGCTCAACATTTGGGGAAGCAAGAGGTGGAGGGTAAGGTGACCCCTCAGCCTCATAAGGGAAGATGAGCTTAGCCTCATCCTCTTCCTCATCCTCATCCTACAAACCAAAATCAAAGTCCATCTGTTAAGCCTCTTCTGGCTCTTCTTCTTCTGGTTCTTCCTCAGGATCCTCCTAAGGATCTTCCTCAAACTCTTCTTCGTCAAATGCTGGATTGTCTTTCGGTTGGTTAAATGCATGGTTAGGAAATGGCGGTGCGTCCTTGATGCTACAAAAGAAATAAAATATTAAAATAATAAGTACATATTATATATGATTATAAGATTAAAATTTTATAAATTAGCAGTGATGCTCTTATAAGTAAACATAAATAATCAGAATGGTCAATATTTATATAATTGACCGATATGAATAAATAGCAACACGTCAAAAAATAGACGTAAAAGATCGAAATTAAGCCAAGTATTAAATATATAATCATATAATACAATAATGATAATCGAGGAAGTAAATAAGGATCAGAGAGTTGCGCGTGGATATCAGATAAGCAGTGAAGGATTTTGAAATTTTGAAAATGAAAGAAAAGAAAATTTTTAAAATTTGGTTATAGACTAGGTTTTGAAAAATAACCCAGTTTGTTGGGATTAAAAGCCTCTTGATGTTGTTTGGAAGTTACTACTGCTAAGTGGAAGTTAAGAGTGTTAAGATATTAGTTACTGCTGCTAAGTATAAATTAGTGTTGTTAGTAATCTTAATAAAAAATATGCTAAGTAGTTAGTACTTCTAGTTACTACTACTAGTGTAAGTTACTACTGCTAGTGTATATTAGTACTACTAGTTACTACTGCTAGTATTAGTTACTACTGCTAGTATATGTTACTACTGCAAGTTACTACTGCTAGTGTAACTTAGTACTGCTAATGAAGATTAAAAAAAACTTTCTAAGTAGTTAATGCTGCTTGTACACAGTTAGTGTTGCTGGTACAAAGGTTACTACTGTTGGTGTGAAAGTTACAATTGCGAGTTTATGTTGACAAAGAAGAGATCAAAGACTTATCAAAGAAAAGATAAAGATTGCTTATGTGATAAGTATGAGATGTTTTTGTAAAAGATACATATAAGTTATTTGTTTAGAATATCATGATAACTTAGGAAAATATTCTAAGCCGATTAGGACTCCTTGGTGTATAAAAGGAGGTCCTAGGGCATAGAGTTAGATATCTAGAAATCATTTGTTTTGATATCAATATAGCTTCAAGGTTTTGTAACCTTAACACTATTAAGAGTGTTCGTATTATATTGAGGCTGAAAATTTAGTAAACTGTTTGTTATTAATCTTATTTATTGAAATTCTTCTTAGTATCACTGACTAGATTGCGCATAGTCTTTGATATTCACAATCAAAGTTTCTATCATAGTTGTTTTGAATTTATTCAATACAACTTATCCTTATACAAGCTAAGCAAGATCTATTCTATTGGGATCAACAAGTGGTATCAGAGCTTGTGAGAAGCTTTGAATAAGAAGAAACTTTACTACACACAAAGATCTACCTTTTCAAGAAGCAATGTACTCTCAATCTACTCAAACCATCAAGCTACCCATACTCTAACCTGGTGAGTATGAACTCTAGAAGATGAGGATGGAGCAGTACCTATAGTGCATTGATTACACTCTATGGGAGATCATAGAAAATGGTAATGCACCCATAGTAACAAAAATTGTTAATGGTAAGAAGATTGATATCCCTCCTACAAGTGTTGAAGAGAATGCACAAAGAAGGGAAGAGTTGAAGGCAAGAAGCACTTTGTTGATAGCCTTACCTAATGAGCATCAATTAAAGTTTAACTCATACAAGGATGCTAAGACACTGATGAAGGCTATTGAGAACAGATTTGGAGGTAATACTGCTACAATGAAAACTTAAAAAAATCTTCTGAAGCAGCAATATGAAAACTTTGTTGCATCCAGCACAGAATTTATTGAGCAAACTTATGAAAGGCTTCAAAAGCTAATTAGTCAACGGGAGATGCATGGTGAAGTTATCCCTTAAGAAGACATCAATCAGAAGTTCTTGAGAAGTTTGTCACAAGAATGGACTATGCATACAATTGTGTGGAGGAACAAACCAGAGATTAAGACATTAAGTTTGGATGAACTTTTCAACAACCTAAAGGCTTATGAATTAGAGGTCAAGGGGACATCTAGCTCAATCACAAACTCACACAATGTAGCCTTTCTATCCTCTAGCAGCACTAACAGTGCAACTAGAGCAGTTAATACTGCTCAGGGTGTTAATACTACTAGCACTCAGGGTGCTGCTGATAGCTCAACAACTGTTGAAAATTTGAGCGATGTTGTGATTTATTCCTTTTTTGCTAGCCAACCAAGTATTCCATAGCTAGATAATGAAGATCTATAACAAATCAATTCCAATGATCTAGAAAAGATGGATTTGAGGTGGAACATTGTTATGCTGACTATGAGGGCAAGAAGAATTATGAAGAATATTGGAAGGAAGCTGGGCATGGCCAATAAAGAAAGAATTGGATTTGATAAGTCCAAGATGGAGTGTTTCAACTGTCTCAAGAGATGATACTTTGCAAGGGAGTGCAGGGCACCCAGGATTCAAGACAGCATAAATAGGGAGCCTACCAGAAGGATTGTGCCAGTTGAGGAAACTACCTCAAATGCCTTAGTATCTCAGTGTAATGGCTTTAGCTATGATTGGAGTGACCAAGCAGAAGAAGGTCCAACCAATTTTGCTCTCATGGCTTATTCTTTAACAAGTTTAACTTCTTCTACAAACTTTGAGGTATCTAATAACTCAAATTGTTGTTCATCTTGTTTAGAATGTGTAAAATATTTAAAAGAACAAAATGAACAATTAGTTAAAGACTTAAGAACATCTAGGATAAGTGCCATCTCTTATAAAACTAGTTTAAAATCTATAGAAGCTAGACTGTTAGTCTTTAAGAAAAATGAGTTCGTGTATGAGGAAGATATAAAAGTCTTAAAACGTGAAATCTATTTAAGAGATTTAGATGTTACGGAGATTAAAATGAAGTTAGAGTTGGCTACAAAAAAAAGATGACGTTCAACTTATAGTACAAAATTTTGAAAATTCATCAAAAAACCTAAGTAAACTTCTAGATAGACGGATAATGGATAAGTGTAAAACAAGATTAGGGTATAATGTTGTCCCACCTCCCTATACTGGGAATTTTATGCCACCAAAATCTGATTTAGTTTATCCTAGTCTAGATGATTTTGTTGATGTGAATGAGTCTGTTAGTGAGTCTGTAGTTGAAAAGCCTACTGTTGAGACTAATGAACCTGAGACTTCTAGGAAAGAAAATGGAGCCTCAATTATTGAGGATTGGGTATCTGATAGTGATGAGGAAAACGTGCCTAAGGTTAAAACAGTTGAAATATTTAATAAACCTAGTTTTGCTATGATAAACTTTGTTTAAGTCTACTAAGCAAGTAAAATCTCCTAAGAAAACATCAGTTGATAAAAATAGGCAAAACACACCTAGTCCTAGAGGGAACAAAAGAAATTGGAACAACCAGATGTCTCAAAAATTAGGGAGTGATTTTAAGATGTTCAACAAAGCTTGTCATGTGTGTGGTAGTTTTGATCATTTGAAGAATGATTGCAATAACTGGTATAATAATGGAAGATTTGCAAAACCATTTTGGACCAATGTTCAAAGGGTGAACAAACAAAATTTCTCTAAATAACTCACCCCAGTCTAAAAAGGAACATGGTTCCAAGAACAATCTTAACTAGGTCTGGCCCAATTTCACCCCAGTCCTTAGCATGTTGGGTTTGGAGACCAACGCATAAAGTTTTAGACCAGGTCTCC
>BQNB010101993.1:0-24348 GCA_026074375.1 Tanacetum coccineum
GATTGCTGACATTGAAGATGACATCATGGACCTAGTGATGCAATGCATAACCCTCCCCAGCCATTCGAGTTTCTCTTAAAATAAACTTGTCTTATTTGTCACGAAGATACACTCGATTACTATTGAATTTCTCACTTCGAGTTAGTTAACCTTTAGTGTTTAAGAAGAATAACAATGGTAATGAAATGGAACAGTAAATAACCAACAAGCCTTAATATTATTGATTGAATTATATGAGTACTCAAAAATACTAGGGCTTACAAAACCTTAAAGCTATGAGAAAGACTATGTGTAGAATCTGTTATATGAATGTCTATCTTCTACTCTAACCTAAGGACTCCTTTTATAGCACAAGGATCCCTGTACAATATAAGACCTAACTAGATCTCCTAAATCACAGGGATAATCAGAGTACATTCTATATATATATAACAATAATGCGTCTTTGACTCTAGGTAATCCTTATCTTCAATCAGCAGTGGAAAGTCTTCAAGCAGTGGAAACCTTGGAGTGGGAAAATATACTAACAGTGGGGAGTTCTTCTAATAGTGGGAACCATTCAACTAACAGTAGGAATCCTTAGTATTTTATTCCCAACAATCCTCCCCTAAACTTGATACTTCACCTACATATCAAGTTTCCAGAATAAAATGATTTCCTGGAGAGGATGCTTCAAACCCTTATTCCTTCTTGAGCTATCCTCTAATTAAATTCACTTACTTCACACCTGTGATCAAGCATCTTCTTAAGTGTAGTCTTTTGAAAAGGTTACTCAACATCATTAAGCATGTAGATAATCATTCCTTCCATTGACAAGCAGTGAACTTTACATGACTTGTACATCTTCCAACTCTTAATAGGAGCTTCAAACTGCCATAGTAGATCAGTGGCAACAAGTTCAAACATGACCTTTAAAGGCCAAAAAAGACATCTTTCCAGGTCACTCTTTGGGAGTTCTGTCTTGAACCTATCTTTGACTAGCTTCCATAGTGTCACCAAGTCATCTTTGTCAAAATCCTTAAGCATAGACTCAAAGTAAGAATATACCTTTGGTGCTTGTTCAACTCTGAATATCTGGTATACCTCCCTTAGCTTGTCCTTGTAAATTTTCCAATCACATATGGATACCTTGACAACTGAATGAGTGATATTCACTTAAGTTTCTTCTCTAACTAGCACTACCCATTGTTGAAGATTGACAATCTCATCCTGATTATCACTTTCTTGTTGTTCTTGAGCTGAAACATCACTTGTCTTTAACCTTTTTGCCTTGAGAAGATAAAGATACTTAACAAAGTGAAATAGCTAGTTTGAAGAGGGAGGCAAGATCGGCTTGAACAAACATAGAGGTCAAGAACTCATGGCCGAAAGAGGTTACGCACAAAGTTGGAGGTCTAGAAGGTAGAATCCCTGAGATGAAGAAGATTTGGTGAGATGGCATCCAAACGGGGAGTAGGATTAATGCTAGGATGCTTATGAAGACATTACCCTAGTTTTAAGAGTGTCAAGATGATGATTATGCCGAAATGTTTGATGTGGGAACTTTGACTGGTGATGAGGTTTTGCAGAATAAGAAGTTGCTACAAGCGTATGTGAATTTAACTGTTGATGAAGTTACTTTGGCTCAAGCCTTGCAGCTTGAAAATTGTAAACCACCAAGTAAAATGGTTGTTATAGAAGAGCCAAGCGTAACCATTTTAGTGCTGCCAGTGCTTTAATAAAGGCAAAAGTTTAGGACAAAGGCAAAGGGAAAATGGTAGAACCTGAACCTGTGAAGCCTATAAAGAAGAAAGTTCAAATCATGCTTGATGAAGAGATTGCACTTAAATTACAAGCAGAGATTGATGAAGAGGAAAGAATTGCCAGAGCTAAAGAAGAAAAGATTGATGAAGCCAATATTGCTTGGGATGACATTCAAGCAAAAGTTGATGCTGATTACCAGTTGGCTGAAAGACTGCAAGCTGAAGAACAAGAGCAGTTTACAATTGAAGAAAAAGCCACATTGTTAAAAAGAACGTCCCTAGATGAAGAGAATACTAACACTTTGTCAGCTAAGAGCATAAGAATAGTTGGAAAAGAGAGTATAAAGGCAGAAGGTGGATGAGGATAAAGACACAACAGAGCTTCAAAGTTTAATGGAAGTCATTCCAGATGAAGAAGAAGTTGCAATTGATGTTGTACCTTTAGCAACTAAGTCTCCAAAGATTGTTGGCTAGAAGATTCACAAAGAAGGAAAGAAAAGCTATTATCAAATAATGAGAGCTGATGAAAAGTCTCAAATGTACAGGATCTTTAGTCAAATGATTAAAAGTTTTGACATGGAAGATTTGGAAGACTTGTACAAGTTTAAAATGCAAGATATGGATCAACAAGACATGAAGGAAGAAAACCATTACACAAAAGATGAACTAGGGAGAGAAAGTTGAGAGAGAAAGTAAAAAGTAAAATAAGAAGGTTGATTGAACTATATGTAAATTACAAAGATAACCAACACCCTCTCCATGTGTGGAGAGGGTATTTATACTTAGTAAGTGACCGGTTGGGCCTTGGCTTGCATGGGCTTTCCATGGGCCTTGGACTAACTAGCCCACTAAGTTTCCAAATATTGCTATACGAGCTATCTACCGATATCTATGAAGTGACCGAGACTTTTCTAGGAATTTTGTATTCCTAACAATCTCCCCCTAAAGGAGGTCACTTCATGTTACAAAAACTTAAACCTAGCATACTATGCTGAGTCTTCATTCTTGTGCTCGCAGACTTCATTTTCTTTTCTTTTTCTTGTGAATATGGTGTAGTGATCATAGACTTTAGGCTTGAGCTTGTTCCTTTAGCTTGGACTTGACATGAATATGTGATCTTGAGCATCTTGAGATCATCAACCAAGCATAATCTCGTTTCGCCATCTTGTAAACTTTGCCATCTTGTGAACTTGTGACTTTTGGACCGACATGCTCATACTATTCTTGATGTTTGAAAGCAAGTGTAACCATCTTTAAAATTCTTTGACTTTAATACTTCGTCACTTCAAGAAAGACGTGCGGTATCAGAGTAGCGGAAGTCTTGAAACATGTACTTGAGCTTTCATGGTATCTTTATAACTTTCGGTCGAGTATAAGCATGCGGCTATGGATTTGTAAGTCAGCTGAAACCAAGTACTTCCATGACCATCTTTATATATTCCTAAAATAAAATAGTTAGCAATAAAGCAGGGGGACGAATATGGATTTGTCATTCACCCATGTTTGGTTGGAGTAACCTTCGAATCCGTGAGGATTGACATGTGATCAGATAGATTCAATTTAAGAAGAATCTTCTTAACAATATTTCCAGCTGTAGTATTGAATCTTTCTAACACATATGTATTAGATTCATCGTACTTAGCATGTTCTCATTATCGGAATGTCTCAAAGCAGACAGCACGATAAGAGTGAACCAGTGAGTACTGTCTTACCGATTAAATAGAAAAATTGATTTGAAAATCAATCAATGTGTCACTTGCTAAAGTGGTTTTGTAACACATCGAGAGTTTTAGCATTTCAAAATTCATCAATCGTAGATCCATAACCTGGAAGAAGTTTGATTTATATAGAATCGCACCATTGTTTCTTTCCAGTTGTTCATAAGTTTGATTCATGAGAATCGCACAAGTCACCTACCGAGAGCTTGTTTGATGTTGGCTCAAGCAGGATTTCCATCTTCATTGTGAATGATATCACTCGGATGTTTTGGCAAAATCACAAGGATAATGCGTAGGACTCTTAATATATATCTTGTTATACACATTGTGTAACTTAGCAAGCATAATTTGACAAGTTTCCTAATGAGATTTATGGATGATCTCTTTTGGCTTTAGACTCAATAGTGCACTTTTTTTAGTGATCGAGGGCTAGAGCAGACTGCCACTTTTTCAATATCAACTAACTCGGAATGAGAAAGTTGATAGAAATGCATGTAATCTCCGTGAGAAATGAAACAAGAGTCTTTTGAAAGACCTTGAGAGGCTGGGGAGGGTTGTATATAGCGTCACTGGGTCCATAATTGTCTTCAATGTCAGACAACAACTTAGTGTTTCCGACAGATTATGTATTTACCCAGTTTCTGCCTAAGTGTATAGAGGGCTTCTTTCTTTTCACCCTTTATCCTTACATTTCTTTTTCATTCTTCAACCCCTTCAATGCTTACCGAGACTTCATAACTAACACCTGTGGGTTTATCCAGTGTTAGCTCCTCCAGTCGGCATTATTCCTGATTCTTACTTTTTCTCCTTTTGTATCATACCTAAGGACTTCTACACTATCTAGTGGATATCCCTGGGTAGATCCCTCCGGTTCTGGCTGGATCATGAGATTTGAATACCTATGCCTAACCACCTTATAACTCCATAAATTTAAGTACATGGTCGGTCTTTTGGGTATTCCATCACAATCAAAACCAAAATCATTGAAAAGTTTAATCAAAGTGTTTGATATAAATATCAAAAGACTTACACTTTGAGAATTTTTCATCATCACTAAAAGCTCCCCCTTAACATGTGCACCGTAATCGTAGTACATGTTAAGTTTAGAGTGAATTAAATCCATTTTATATGATCACATTTCAATACAAATTAGGTTCAGTTTAATCACATTTTCTCCCCTTATCCAAAATGTTAATCCCTTGATATTTTGGATATCAATTGATTAAACGTTCTAGGACAAAATGTTACATAATAACTATCAGGAACATTTTAATGCTCCCCCTCAAAGTATGAGGGATATGATATAGTGTTGAGTAAGAAATTTTGAAAGATTTTGAATTTTGTGAAAAATTCTTGAAAAATCAGCGTACTCGAACACCACATAAGCCTAAGTCTTTTACTACTTATGTACATATTCACAAGTTTATTATATACGAAGATTTAACCTGAATAATGAGAACATCATATGATGAAATCATATGGTCCTTTGTAGCAGCCGTAAGTCTCCTTCGTACAATCTCCCACCAACATACATTTCTAAACTCCTCATTAACATTCTTTCTATCAAGAAGTTGACAATCTGATCTTTCTCTGTCCAAGCACTCTTTATCATTGCTTCAATTTTCTTTCCAAGTTACGAAAGTCTTTGCTTTAGACTTCAAGTATGAAACAGATTCAGATACATATGTAACTTGAGCTTGTAGGTTGGTGATGTCGGTGTTGATGTTGTCTTAGCTTCCCCCTAAACCAGCAATCCTTTCTTGAGTAGATTCAGAACTTTCTTGCAAGCCGCATTAAGCAGTCTTGATGTATAAAGCCCAAATATTCAAAGTACACAATTAACCCTTTCAAGAATTTGATACCGCAACACCAAAGTCAATTAAGTCCCGGATGTAGACAATTAAATCCCTATGTGTACCTCTTTTATCAAATATTTCTACTCAGTTTAAAAATAAGCTTAAAGATTGACTGGTCGGGTAAAACATTAATTGAATCAGACAGAATTCTTCTCACGTTTTAAATAATTATAGTCCCAACACTTCCCCCTGGGGACTCAAATGATGCATACTGACTAATGACGAGATGTCTCTTCCACCATGTGATTGAAATAGTGCACCCGAAAGATTCAAAAAGACCTAAAATTAAAAGAAGCTAACCTCAAAAGACAAAAGAAGTAACCTCCAAAAGAAGCGCCAAGGAACACTATCAATTACATCTACTCCTTCCCTTGTGGTTTTAATACCTCGAAACAGCCAAAGCCTTTGTACGCATTTGTACGCAAACATACTCGAGATCGTGTTTTAAGAATATATAAGCTTAGATCTATCATGTGAGAATCAACTTCAAGGCATTTAAAACTATGTAATTATATCCAAACATTCCTAAGTCTTTTTAATACTTATGAAGTGTTGGCAATATTAGTCATATGTAGTTTTAAAACCTAAGTTCACTAAGTCTTAAATTGAAAATAAGTCCTTAAAGTTTGAAATAAATGACATCTAAAGCTCGTGTAGTTAACATCCATTAACTCCCCTTGAAATTGTTATCCGTCATTATCAAAAACTTTATCCATTTATTCTGTGACTTATTTTGAAAGTCTGTTTTAAAAGATTATTTGATGACGCTTTCTCCCCCTCAAATAACGACCCTTTTTCTATTTAAAGAGATGTTGTCATTGTTTGAGTGGTCGAATTGTCTTTTAAAATCTTTTTGTGATTACTGAAAACACTGATTCATTTTGAAGACAACTTTTTACCAATAAAAATAAGATTTCTTTTATTTTAACACATAAGCTCAGTGACACGTACAATTATGGTAATATAGGAAGCACGGGTTGCGTTGCAAAGTAAACACAAGCCTTTGCATGGTCATTAAGTAGACCATGCCCGAGAATAAATTCCCGTTGAGAGGTCAAGTTTCCTTTTTGAAATACTTGCCATTAAAACGAAGACCGGGTTGCTATCAGAAATAATAGCAAGCCATTTGGCATGTTTTGAAAACATTTGAACTTCTGCTCGAACTTCATTTACAGCCTCGTATCATTATTGAATGACATTTTTAAGATCGTAAATGTTATCGATTTTCAGAAGACATGCTATTATTACTTCTTTTTATATTTTTCTCATTTTTTATATTTTTCTTTGGTTTTAAAGATTTTATACTTTTGTATTTTGTTTTTATAAAAATTTCAGAAAAATGAAAAATCTTTTTGGTTTTTTTATGGTTCTAATATATATACATATGATACAGGATATTTGAATAGGTACCACCACTATTCTTCAACTTCATCTGCCAATTGTTTTAGAGTCTCCGGCGTAAAACTTTGCATACCCAGCATGTTGATCAGAAAATCAATTCATTCTCTTGCAAGGGGTTTAGTGAAGATGTCCGCCAGCTAATACTTCGTATTGACAAAATAAAGTTCTATCACCCCATTCTTAACATGCTCCTTGATAAAGTAAAATCTAATGTCTATATGCTTCGACCTAACATGTTGAACATTGTTGCAGCATAAGGCAATAGCACTTTTGTTATCACAGTACATTGGAATTTTATTGAATCCAAGGCCATAGTCGGTAAGCTATTATCTCATCCATAGGATTTGAGCACAACAACCAGACATTTTTTTGTTTCTTTGTGGACCAGCTAACAAGTTTATCACCTATGAAACTGAGGCTTCCTGATGTACTACGTCTTTTGTCCTGACATCCTCGCGTGATCGGCAATCTGCATAAAGCTCTTTTTAAGTGACATATCGGTATCCTTCGGTACCATAGTCCCAGGTTAAGGTTCTGTTAAGCATCGAAAAGATCACATTTCACTGATTGTAAGTGCTTTTTCGGTAGGCTTATGTCCTGATAACGGGCACTTAAGCAGACAACGATAGTTAGGTAAGGTCTACTGGATGTAAAGAAATATTAAGGATCCAATCATGTCAGGGTAATGTGTAGCATCAACTGGTTTACACTGTAGATCTTCATTAGTTCTTGTTTTCAATCTTGGGTGTGTCGACAAAATCTGTAGAATGCAAACCATATTTTTTACAATTTCAGACAGCATATTTAGATTGGTTTATAAAGATGCCTCTGGGACTTTGAGATATTTGTAATCCTAAAAAGAATGACATTTTCCCCCATCATCGACATCTTGAACTTATTGGTCATCTGATTAGCAAACTCATCACACATGGCAGTAGTTGATGCAAATATTATATCGTCAACATAAATTTGTACCAGCAATATGTCGTTTCCAGCATGCCGTGTGAAGAGTGTTAGATCAACTGCACCTTTGGAGAATTGTTGAGAAATGAGGAAGCTTGACAGCATATCATACCATGCACGTGGTGCTTGTTTTAGACAGTAATGAGCCTTTTTGAGCTTGTACACATGCGATGGGTTGTCCTGATCAACAAATCCTTCTAGTTGAGAAACATAGACCTCTTCTTTGAGCTCGCCATTCAAGAAAGCCATTTTGACGTCCATTTGGTAGATTATCATATTCTTGTGAGCGGTATTTGCTACGAAAATACGAATGGCCTCAATTCTAGTAACCGGTGCAAATGATTCCTTGAAATCGATTCCTTCTTCTTGTCTAAATCCTTGAGAAATGAGTCTAGCCTTATTTTTTAGTACCCCGCCAAATTCATCTGTCTTGACCTTATAAATCCATTTGAGTTTGATCAAGAACACGTTATCTAGACACGGCACCAATTCCTAAACTTCAAGTCTTTCAAATTCATGAATTTCTTCTTGCATTGCATCGATCCATGATGGTTCGGTCATTGCTTGTTTGAAGTTCTTGGGTTCTACTGAAGTAAGGAAGGCATCAAAATAACACCACATGGCATCAGTTTCAAGTTGCTTCCTTGTAGATACAGAGCGAGAAGGATCACCGATCACGTTTGCTATAGGATGATCCTTAGTCCATCTACCAAGGTGTTCAAATGAAGTGTGGAGTTGTCTCACATTAGATGATGATCTAAGAAGTTGAGTCTTCATGAGGAGATTCATTAAGTGGATCATCATGAAATGTTGGTGTTTTTGGTGATTCTTCAAAACTTGAGAAATGATTGGGAATGTTTATGTTCTTGTGATGGGAAACTTGTTGATGGAGCATCTTGATAAATGGAAGATGACACAGGAGATCAGCTTAATATTTCAGCTCTTGGAGCGCAGCTCCTGGAACTAATAAACCCACATAAATTATTTAAAAATAACCTTCACAAATTAATACATAAACTATCCAACTATAATATCAACATTATTAAAACTTATTCTTAAATTATTTATATTATACTACCAATAATCCTTTTCCAAAACTAAAACTTACATAATCCAAATTTCAATACCACTAACTATACCATCAATATACAAATACTAATATATACCTACAAAATACTATAATACCTCAAAATATCATTCTTAACCCAATCCACACCACATAATCATATCAACAACAAAAACCCATAACACCATTACAATACAACACACACTATCCCCCCCCCTTTTTTTTTATCCCTTTTGTTGTCTTTTTCTAGGATAGCAAAGTGAACCAAAGACATGCAAGAATGATAAGTCTGGTTTTTTGTCTTGCATAAGCTTGTATGAAGTTTTGTTGTATCGGAGGCGTATCAAAGAACGGTTTTGGGTGTAACAAGCAGTATTGATAGCTTCGGCCCAAAGAAATAATGGAGCTTTAGAAAATATCAGCATAGTTCGAGCAGCTTCTACAAGAGTCTGATTTTGCCTTTCGACAACACCATTCTGCTGAAGAGTGCGAGCTACAGAAGTTTGATGCGTGATGCCAACATTTTCATACCATTCACGAAGTGTCTGATTGACAAATTCGGTTCCATTATCTGTTCAAACATTCCGGACTGTGGCTTTAAAAAGAACTTGAATGTTTTTAATACATTTGATGATGGTCGGAGGAGCTTCATCTTTTGTCTTCAAAAATCTACCCGAGGTAAATCTTGAGTAATCATCGACTATCACTAAGATATACATTTTCCCTTTAATACTAGCCACACACATCGATCCACACAAATCCATATGCAAAAGATATAGTTTATGTTGGTTAGTGTCTTCAGCTTTGGGTTGATGAGAGGATTTTTTGCTTTTTCCTAATGCATATGCTGAACACAAATGATCTTTCAGAAATTTAAGCCTAGGAATTCCTCGTGCAAGACCGTCTTTAGCTAGCTTGTTTAAAGTACCAAAGTTAAGATGAGATAATCGACGGTGCCATAACCAGCTCTTAGTCTTTGACGCTTTGGATAGAAGACAGATCGGAGATGATTTAAGCATGTCATCAAGAGAAATTGTGTACAAATTTGTGTCTCGGGACCCTGAAAGTAGATCAACACCTTCTAAATTTCGAATAAAGCAAGTGTTTTTCTGAAATGCAACTTCAAGATCCGCATCACAAAATTGGCCAACAGAAAACAAGTTATGTCCAAGTCCCTCAACGTAGTATACCCTTGAGATAATAACGTTTCCCAGCTGATAGTCACCATACCCCATAATCCTTGTAATTTGGTCGTTCCTGAATCTAACAGTACCCAGAAATTTACTGACAAAGTTCATGAGCTGAGAGCGATTCCCTGTCATGTGTTTCGAACATCCGGAGTCCAGATACCAGAGTACAATCTGGACAACCTGTCATGACAAGAGAAGAAGACGATGGAATATCTGTTGCATTGGATCCCCAAGTTTGATTGGGTTCCGAGTGGTTAGCATTCTTAGATTCTACAATCTTAGGTATTTTACTCGAACCTATGTTTCTAACATTTTTGGATTTCCTGCTATAGACTTTTATCTCTAGTTTTTATATTTCATCTGAGTGGGAAGTGGTTTGCTTAGGAAGAACTAAGTTAGTTGAGGTAAACCTAGTTAAAGGGCACGAGTTACCAACTATAGTGAAGATTCTGCCTGTTGGTTTCCACTTAAATCCTACTTCAGTGAATACATGACCTGTAGGTTTCTAAATAATTTTTTTATGTTTCTTAGCAGATTTAGTATGTTTATTCCCATTTTGAACAAGATCAAGTAAACATTTATCATGAACACAATCAAACATAGATTTGTTACAAGTAGCACTAAGAATTTCAGAATTCGCATTTGGCAGTGAAATGCGTCTAACATCAACATCCAAACCAAACTGGTTTAACAACATGATTCAACTTGACTTCACTTCAAGGTTGGGCTTCTACTTTATTCTTCTTGTTCCTACTTGGTGTTTGCGAGATCCTATCATTCTTTTTATTGCCTGGAGGCTTTGATCCGCAATTACTAGTAGAACACTTCACTCCTATAGAAGACAACACAGGTGTGTTAGAATCTAATGTATTTGAAGACTCTACCTGTTTAATGTTGCTTGAGGATGTGAGAGGTTCAGCAAACCTAACTTTCTTGACATTGTTCATGGGTTTGACTGTAACCTTCTTAGCACTAGGTGTTATCGCATTAGGGCACTGATGAGTAATAAAATACACTAATAAAATATATGATATAATACCACAAGAGCAATTAAGAAAATTCCCTAAGGAAAATTCACTCTTAAAAGATATATATATAATATATAATACGTATATTTAACCGGGAAGTATGATCACCCGGGTCGTTTCCCCAACGACTTGTGTAATTGAAACCACGTTTTAGCTCGGATTATGATTTGAATGGGGAACAAAAGTTTGATTTGTTTAACTACTAAAAATATTAAAATAAACAAGTACTACCAATTAAGCATAAAGATAATTAATAGAAACTCAAAATTTAACTAAAAAACGCGAAACGGGACACTAAAACTAAGGTCAAAAACCTAAATTCTACAAAATTAAACCTAATTTTTATTTTTCTTTTAAAATGTATTCTAATTGACTAAAAACGAAGGTTAAAAAAAACTAGAACGAAAACGGAGTTAAAACGAGAGATAAAAATTGAAAACCGAGAACGGGAACAAAACCCGTTCTTTAAAAAAATGAAATTTTGCAATTTAGACCCTACGAAAGCGAAACTAATTTTCCTACAAACTTAATGATAAAAGAAAATTTTCTAAAAAAGATTTTTATTTTTCTGATTATTTTTCTATTTTTTATGATTTTTTAAAGTTTTTAAGGAAAAAAAAAGATTAAAAATACTAAACTAATAGTAAAAATTCTAGAAAAAAGACAGAAAATAGCTTATGCTATATGAATCCTAGGAAAAATAAGCCCGAAGTCGTAGCTTATAAAATAAGCCACGAAATAAGCTTGACAGCTTATTTGGCTTATAAGGCCAAAATGTGTATAAGTTTTTAATGAAAGGAAAAGGTAACGGATGAGCTAATGTAGCAAAGTGTTAAGACATATGGTTTGTGAGAAGGAGGTCGTGGGTTCGAGTCTGGCAAACCCCACTTTTTGCTATTTTTTATTTTTGCTTTTTTTCAAAAACTGAATATTAGGACTTAAAGAAAACCTATTTTTAAGCACTTTTTATGAAGACAACATAAGCTAAAAACCAAAATCGAGCTTAAAATGAGCTTATAAAAGCTGCTGAATCAGTAAGAAAGGATTTGAGCTTAAGAACTTTGTTGACACTTAAAAGCTTGCACAAGCTTAAATATAAGCTCAATTTGAAAACCAAAAGATGTTCTAGATTCCTTGTGATGTCTACAAGCTAAAAAGGAAAAGCTACTTAAGCTGAAAACACATTAAGCTAACTGAATTAGGAGATTAAAAGGCTAAACTCAAGAAGAAACTTAAAAAAACTCAAAATCTATTTAAGCTAAAAGACACATTAAGCTTTATTAGACTATGGACTTTTGAAAGCTTATTAAACAACTATTAAGCTATTAAACTAGTTCATAAAACCTAATCCTATAAGCTAGAATTTAAGATTTAGAAGCTAACTTTTGTTGCTACTGATTTAGGTGTTATGATGATTTTTATGAAACTTTTGACAGCAAATTTTCCCTAAGAAATGAGCTAGTAATTGTAAAACAAATCCTAATCTATATTAAGCTATTAGATTACTAAAAGACATTAGAATTTAAGATCCTAACTTCTACTAACAAAATGCTGAAATGAAGATTAAAGGGACAGCAGTAGTAACTGAGGTTACTACTGCTAGTGTTACTGGCAAAGGCCAAAACTAAATTTGCAGGCAACTAAAGTGTAAAGTCCTACACTAAACACTCTTATTGAGTGTATACAAACATAAAACAAGCAAGAACCAAGCCTTAGATGGCTTGGTTCAAAATTTGCACAAGTGAAAATCAAATAAAAAACTCCCCTGGTGCTGAGACAAGCTTATCAAGCCATAAAATGATTTAAAATGTAAACTAACCCTCAAAACTTACTTAAAACTTGATAATCTAAGTAAACTCAACTATCCAAATTGATAACTCAAGATCCTATTGACTTTTGATGGTCAAAATCTCTTAAACCAAACACCCCTTTATCTATTGACAGAATTGAAAGAGCTTAAGAAATGAAAACTATTGAACAAATTATCACTACCAGATATCTAATAGCTAATAATAAGCATAACAAACATGAATTAACAACTGATTTTAGCTAAAACTTAAGATCTACAAGTTATACTACTTTTTTTTTTGGTTTTTGCAGATTTAAAAACAATTAAAGCTATAATAAGATTTATACTAAATCAAGCAAAAATAGATGATTAAACTAATCTAATAAGCACTATTAAAGAGGATTAAGCACTAATAAGCATCTAATTTGAGCAAATAAGCAAATCTAATCTAATAAGCAATTATTAAGCTAATTATTGAATAGAATGATAATAGGAAAGTAAATGAGAAATTACAATTGCCTAGTTTTAACAAAGCACAGTATGTCCTTAGGAGCTTTTCTACAGCTCTGGTTATTAATAATAAGCAGTATAAGTCCTGAGAGCCCGTTCATAAGTGGCTCTCCTTCCAAAGCTCATTCTAATAGCTGAGGTTTATTAAATGTTTTTTTATGATTTAAGTAAATTAGAAGAATAATTTTAGCTCATTCACCAGCTTAGAGACTGATGAGAGCTTATTAGCTTATTAGAACAGTAACAAACTTTTGAGCTTATTGAGAACTTTAAGAGTAAAAACAACAATTCAAGAAACTTAAACTGAGATTTTATTAAAACTTAAGAACTGATTACAATACTTAATCAAAGCAGATTACAAAAGCTTTTTAAAAAAAACTACATAAGCTAATTCTTAAAGCTAAAAATTATGAAAAGAAAAAGAAGATGATATGTGTGTGTGAGTGTGTTGTATTTATATCCAACTGATGATGCTTCTAGTCCCTTGAGTGCTTCCCACGCCTCTTCTAATCTTGCCCGTCCATTTCTTCAATCATTGGATTAATGATCTCATCCGTTGGATCAAGTGTGGACACTCAAGGATTACCAAGCTGTCATTCTTGATGTGACAGCTTGTGCTACTTCTCTGAGTGATCCAAGAGTAAAATCCACCTTTCCTTGTACTTTCTTCCATAGCCACGTGGCTTTGATGCTTAAGTGATCAATTAGCTCCCTTGATTTGACATAATTAACCCTGCCATTGTGTTCATTGTCCCATGAATTGTCGTCCTTGACCTTTAATTTTGAAAAGCCATTTGTTTTAACCTGTGGGTAAAAATGAGGACGACGGGTGAATAGTAACCATGGCTTCGTGCCCTTTTTAACTATAAAACGGGTAAAATCGTTTTAAACTTTGGACTATTTGCAAATTTGGTCATTGTCTTTGGTTTATTAAAGGTGTAAGGTATAAAAGGACTTTGGAAGATTGGCAGAAAAGGCCCTTGTGGTTTTATAAAAGGGAAATGGGTTTAGGGTTTTGGGCTTTTGGATCCGGGTATGGCCCATTTAGGTTTAGGGACCATTTGTGTGATTTTTTTGAAACTTGAGGGACTATTTGGGTATCATTTGGGTTTTTGATTTGTGGCTTTGACCAAGGACTGAAAGTTGACCACAACTTTAACTTTTTGACTTTTCCTGGCTTTGGCTTTGCATTTCTGGCTTCTCTTATGCTCTTCTGTTTCTCGTGCCCGTGTTTGCCCGTTTTTTATGGTTTTCTTGTGATTTTTGATATATCCGTACCTGCACACACAAAACACAAAAACAAGCATATTTTTGCCATTTTTAGTCTGTTTTGGGTTTAATTGGGCTATTTTAAGTACAAACGGATATGTGTATTTTACACTTATCAAAATTCCCCAAACTAAACGATTGCATGTCCTCACGCAATATCACATGCCTTATAACCAAATATCTCAAAACTTCCCCAAACTAAACCTTTGAAAAGTAGCAAAGATTTTTGTTAAGAGAGTTAAGAGATCACAAGTTATAAAACACCCGAATTCCCATTTTCAGAACTTTTTTCTCTTTTTATGATTTTTCTTAATAATTAACTACCTAACTACAACTTATTCTTGTGTTGACATAATGTATTGTTTTCATTACCTCATTGGTAACTTTAAGGATCATAGAACAAAAAGCACAATAAAGTGTCTAAAAGATAACTTCATCATCCCCGATTTTTCACTTTTCCCATGCTAAGCTTAAAAATAAGATCACCGTTAAGTACGAGCTAAGATGCTAAGACTACTTATAATTACAACTTGTGAATTTCTCTTCCCGACATAAATCATATGCAAAAGTGTATGTGTTTAAATTAATTTAAACCATTAAATCCACATATTAAGATAGTTGAAATCTGACCAAGCTTTACACATGGGCCTTTTGAGCTAATATGTTAATCACTTAGTAGGATCACAACTCAAAGCAAACAAAAACCTCCTTAGCTAAGAACATCGTTAGTTCACTTGCCCCATGATTGACTTTCTTCTCTTATAACATCCAACACGTCATCGGGTAAGTGCTAATGCTTTTGAAACCACCATCGGAGAATATAATCGAAACGCATAAACTTCCTATGAAAAAGCCTTGTTGACTTTTGCAAACCTTAGTTCAAAAGAATACCTTGGTTTTAGAAAATGAAACTTTACTATTTATTTTCTAACTTGCAACATTATTATTACTATTTACATTATTATGCTAGGAACTGGTATCACTTTTCTTTCGACGACAGATCGGCCCAGTCTCCGACAGAGCTGTGTACTTATTTGTACCAACCCTAAATATACATCCTCAACCCTTTCTTGCGAGGTCTACATCGGGAGTGCAATCCGACAAATGCTTAATGTACTTTTATTTGCGATGGAGGTTTGTATAATAATTATTAAACAACTAGGATTTATAACTTGCATCCTTTGTATTTACCAACTTCATAATATTTATATTTATATTTTATTTTTATATATATAATATATATATTATATTATATATATATATATATATTTATATATATACTATATATATATTTTTATTATTTTTTTTATATTATATTAATTCAACACATTATTTTTTTGTAAATAGAAAAATTTCGTTTTTAGAAAACCAAAGTATAAACTTGAACTAAAATTCTTATTTACCAACGATGTTCTGAATTCAAGTCATGATAAAGCTTTACCTCTAATAGGTGATTAGACTTTTAAGAGTAAAACTCTAATTTGTAAAAATTAAAGAGAACACGTATAATTAATCATTTTAAGAACTCCGGGGAAGAAAAACCACAAGTTATTCTTATAAGTCTTTAAGTTTTCCAAATAAACCTTGTTTAGCATCCTAATTCGTAATCAACACTATCATCTCTTATTCTTTGCAATTTAAAATCTCTAATAAAGAAATTCGAAAATACTTAGCCTATATAAAATCCAACTCGGCATATTTAAAATCTACTTGAGATTAGCACAAGTCTTCATTTACTAATGATTTCAAGTCTAGCATGTTTAAAGTCTACATGAGACTAGCACAAACTATCATCATTAATTGTTAAGGGAGAAAGCTAGAACTCTACACGTATGATCGGGTCAAAAATTACTTCTTATTCTTACCAACAGAAAACCTACATTATTGTCTTAACATTTTTTTTACAAATAATAACTTAAAAATTTAAATATTTTGCTATTTTTGTGGGAAAACGGGTACGTGAGAACAAAACAATAAGCAGGTAACATCAAATCGATAGATTCCCTCCCCAAACTAAAACGAAACATTGTCCTCAATGTTTAAAGGCGGGTTTCTACGAAAATCTAAGCCGTTTATGAATTATGCAAAGATAAACGTGAATCGATAAGATGAAAGGATATCGGATCTCCCCAAACTAATTTCATACAAAGGATGAGAAGCTCGAGTGAAACGGGATACAACACCGGACACGAGAGTCTTCAGAAATTGTTGGATTAATCCTGTAAAAAAATGCACAAGAACAACAAACAACGAACAATAAGAAACCGGAAGAGAATAGCCATAACACATCACAACACATTATTTAAGAAAATAGAAAGAGAATGGATAAGCATGGGGTGAACTCCCACGAACGCGGACTTTGTCTTTTTTGTCACCCGAGTCAACAGCTCTTGACCTCCCATCCATGAATTTAATTGTCCTTAGGGAAAGTTTGGAGATCTGGGATAACCAATGGTGGTGTATCCCCTCCATAATAATGCTTAAGGCGGTGGCAGTTGACTTTGAAATTTGAACCATCGGGATGAGACAATTTGGCAGTGCCATAAGTCTGAAATAAATTCGGTAATGTGAAAGGTCCGGACAGCGGGGACTTGAGCTTTCGGCACGTAAATCTTTTAATCGGGAGTTGAAAAGTAAAACTTGATCACCAACATTGAAGATTCGATTCTTGATCTTTGAGTCGTGAAGTTTCTTCGTCTTCTCCTTGTAGATTAATGAATTCTCATAAGCTTGATCTCGAAGCTCGTTAAGTTCATTGAGTTGGAGCTTTCGATGATCACCCGCGGTTTTGAGATCGAAGTTGGCATGCTTAAGAGCCCAATATGCCTTGTGTTCTAGCTCAACTGGTAAGTGACACGATTTTCCATAAACTAGCTTGTAGGGCGTACATCCGATTGGAGTCTTGTAAGCGGTTCGGAATGCCCACAATGCATCGTCTAACTTGTCTGACCATGAGGCACGGTTTTCTCCTACCGTCCTTTCTAAGATTCTTTTAAGACCATGATTCGTCACCTCGACTTGACCACTAGTTTGAGGGTGGTAAGCGGTAGAAAGACGATGTGTGACACCATATTTAGACATAACTTTATCAAATTTGTCGTTACAGAAATGGGTCCCACGATCGCTTATGATCGCTCTCGGTGCACCAAATCAGGAGAAAAGGGATTTCAAAATTTTGACAACTACCCTAGCATCGTTGGTGGGGAGCGCCTTGGCTTCAACCCATTTGGAAAGATAATCGACGGCTACTAGAATATATTTGTTACCTCTAGACGACGGAAAAGGTCCCATAAAATCAATACCCCATACATCGAAAATTTCACAAACTTAGATAGCATTTTGAGGCATCTCATCTCGATGTGAAATTTTGCCTTGTCTTTGACATGCATCACAAGATTTGATTAATTCGTAAGCATCCTTATAAATTGTAGGCTAAAAGAAACCGGCATCAAATACTTTCTGAGCGGTAATATTAGCACTATGATGGCCCCCGGTGGGTCCTTCATGACAAGCTTTGAGGATTTCAAGAGCTTCTTAGCCAAATACACACCTACGGATGATTTGATCCACACATGTACGAAAGACGTAGGGATCATCCCAAAAGTAATGCTTTACATCCTTGAAAAATTTCCTCTTTTGTTGAGTTGACATTCCTTTGATGAGAAAATTCCCCGCGTGGTAATTTGCTATATCGGCAAACCACGGGGTACTTTGATTATCATAAGAAGTCACCGTATTCAATGTTTCAAGAGGAAAAGTTTCATTAATCTCTTTAGGATCAAAAACATTTTCATACGGGTTTTCAAGACGAGAGAGGTGATCGGCTGCATAGTTTTCAGCTCCCTTGGTATCAATCACTGAAAAATCGAATTCTTGAAATAGTAATACCCATCTAAGCAATCTTGCTTTGGCATCTTTCCTGTTGAAGAGGTATTTCAATGCGGAGTGGTCCGTGTAAACAACACTTTTGTTCATGATAAGATATGATCGAAACTTCTCAAAAGCGTAAACTACTGCAAGCATCTCTTTCTCTGTTGTTGTATAGTTTGATTCTGCTTCGGTCATCGTTTTGCTCGCGTAATGAATTGGTCTAAAATGCTTCTCAATCCTTTGCCCTAGAACCGCACCTATTGCATAATCACTTGCATCACACATGATTTCAAAAGGTTGGTCCCAATTCGGAGCAATAAGAATTGGAGCTTCGGTTAATTTCTTTTTTAGAGTCTGAAAAGCTAGAATGCAATCTTCCGAGAAGATGAAAGGAGTGTTTTTCTCTAAGAGATGGGTCATGGGTCGAGAGATCTTTGAAAAGTCTTTGATGAATCTGCGGTAAAAACCAGCATGCCCGAGAAAACTTCGAATTCCCTTAACGGTAGTTGGGTGAGGTAGCTTAGAAATCACATCGATCTTAGCTTTGTCGACTTCAATTCCTTTCTTCGAGATCTTATGTCCCGTGTACGATACTGCTTTCTCCATTGAAAATGCTTTTTTCCCAATTTAGAGCTAAGTTGGTGTCTTCACACCGTTTAAGCATTTTTTCTAGATTGGTGAGGCACGTAGAAAAAGAATTTCCAAAAACCAAGAAATCATCCATGAAGACTTCCATTGTCTTTTCAATCATGTCATGGAAGATTGCCATCATACACCTTTGAAACGTGCCTGGTGCATTGCATAAACCAAAAGGCATGCGGCGATAAGCAAACGTTCCATATGGGCAGGTGAATGTGGTCTTTTCTTGGTCATTTGGATCAATTGGAATTTGGAAATAACCCGAGAAACCGTCAAGGAAACAATAGTACTCATTTCCTGCGAGTCTCTCAAGCATTTGATCCATGAATGGCAAAGGGAAATGGTCTTTTCTTGTAGCTTCGTTCAACTTACGATAATCTATGCATACTCTCCATCCTGTTACAAGTCTTGTCGGCACTAATTCGTTTTCATCATTTGTTACTACGGTCATTCCTCCTTTCTTTGGTACACAGTGTACTGGGCTCACCCAAGGACTATCCGAGATTGGGTAAATCAATCCAGCGTCAAGAAGTTTTTCAACCTCTTTTTTAATGACATCATGGATCTTTGGATTAACCCTTCTCTGATGTTGGACCGCTGGTTCATAGTCGTCTCTTATATTAGAAATTTATGAGAACAA
Organism: Tanacetum coccineum; assembly: GCA_026074375.1. NCBI lineage: Eukaryota > Viridiplantae > Streptophyta > Magnoliopsida > Asterales > Asteraceae > Tanacetum > Tanacetum coccineum. The sequence continues at coordinate 19,682 of BQNB010101993.1, forward strand.
AATTCCGGGTTTATACCCTTAATGTTAGAGAGCTTCCAAGCAATTGCTTGCTTTCGGGATTTAAGAACCTTTATGAGAGCGGTCTTTTCATCATCGCTCAAATCTTTGGCAATTATAACAGGTAACTTATTGTTATCTGCTAAAAATGCGTATTCGAGATGAGGTGGTAAATCCTTAAGTTCAACCTCGGGAGGTTCATCGATTGAAGATTCGGCAGATTTATAAACTTTAAGCTCTTTCTTGATTTATGGTAAGTAATTTCCTTGATTTGGTGATGGCAAAGGATCACTATTGAGAAGAGATTCGAGAAGGAGAATGTCCCCCTCTGGGTCATAATAAGCTTCATCAACTTCCGGTAAAGTTGGATCATCGGCTATAGCAAGATAAAGATCAGCTTCTTCCAAAGTAGAAAATCACTTGTCCCCGAAAGGAGTGATGAGGCAGAGAAGATTTTGAATTAACAATGGATCATATCCGGGAGAAGGATTGCCATATGCAACTGAGTCGGAAAAATCTAAGATTTCTTGTGAGTATCTTCCACAGTAACATCAATAGATCAACTGTTCTTTAATGATTCGAGATTGTGTATGAAATAGAAGGGTATCACCACATTTAGGGTTAAAGATTGATCATCATTTCTAAGCTTAATCTCTCCTTCGTACACATCAATTAAAGCATGAGCTGTCCTAAGAAAAGGTCTCCCGAGTATCAACGGTACTCGAGGATCGGCTATGAAATCAAGAACAACAAAGTCGGCCGGAAAGTAGAACTTTCCTACCTTGACAACAACGTTCTCGGCTACACCGGTTGGTTTGGAAATTGTACCGGGTCCGCGCTAATTCTAACACCATCTTAGTATCACTTTAGGCCCGGGAGTCCAAGCTTTTTCCAAATGGAAAGAGGCATGAGATTTATGCTAGCACCTAAATCGGCTAGGGCTAAGCAATTATCAAACTCCAAAAAATCACATGGGATAAGAAATCGACCGGGGTCACCTAGCTTTTCCAGAAGCTTTTTGAGGACAACCGCACTACAATTTTCATTCAAAGGTGTCTTGGTTAACTCGATTAACTTGTCTTTGTTATTAAGCATCTTTTTGAACATCGGAGCAAACTTTGGCATATGAATGAGAGCATCCGCGAAACTTAGCTCAAAGTGAAGATTACGGAAAATTTCCATAAACTTTGAAGCTAGGATATCATCCTTTTCACGGAGTTTCTCTTTTGCAAGTCTTGAAGGGTAAGGCAAACTAGGTTTGGTCTTTTGAACAAAAGAAGGCTCTTTGATTGGTTCTTTGTCTTTTCCTAGGTCTGAAACTTGAGTTGGATGTCTTCGGTGCTAGGTAGCTCCGTATCCTTTGTCACCTCGGGTTCCTTTTCCACCACCGGCGGTGGAATTGGAGGTCCATCATATGAGGCACCACTTCGTGTGGTAATTGCCTTGGCTTCGTTCCTAGGGTTTGGAATGGTATTGCTTGGTAACGAACTTGAACTTGAAGCTTGGTTGGTATGATAGTTTTGCATGAAACTTAGCATCATCTTTTGAAAATCATCTTGCTTCTTTTGAGAATCATTGTATATCTTGAAAATCATTTTGGTTTCTTTGAAAATTATCCAACTTCATTTGCAAGTTATTCATGTTCGCATCATTAGCTTTAGCATAACTTTCAAAATCCGTTTTAGAAACACCTTGAATTTGTGAAACAAGAGGTAAAGCTTGATTAACCAAAGGTTGATTTGTTGGTTGTTGGTATGGTGGGGCTTGATAAACGGCTCCTTGATTGTTTTGACGGTTTTGGTTAAAATTGCCTCCACGGTTTTGATTCGAATTGAAATTGTTTCCTTGGTATCGGCTTTGGTTTCCTTGGTTGTTTTGAACATTTGTTGATTCGACCCGGTGGTCTCATTTGGTTTGCCAACTTAGGAGGGACTTCACTTTGAACAAAGTTGCCAACGGCGGCGGTTTGTTGGAATTGATGAATGTTATCATAAAAAATGGGAAAATCGTTCCTTGTTAACGGACAATTGTTGAAATTATGGTTTGAACCACATTTGACACAAACTTCCTTGACTGCTTTGACGGTAGCAGGAGTCGTAGCATTCTTTTCACTAATCGCTTTACACACACACACATAAACGGCTCATTCGAATATCCATCTTGTCTTCAAGTAAGGCGGCCATTTGTTGAATCTCGAAAGAATTATTGGAAGGTAAAGAAGTAGAAGAAGGAGCATTCGTACTCGCTCTTGAATCAATTGGATGACTTCTTGAATAACGCACTTTGGATTTACTTTCGATTATGGCTAAACCTTCTCGAGGCATCTTATCTAGAAAACTGCCACCCGCGGCGGAATCTAAGGCATCTTGATCATTGGTATTCAAAGAATTGTAGAACGTATCAAGTTGGTGTGATTCTGAGAAACCATGATGAGGACATTGACGAAGAAGTCCTTTAAAACGTTCCCATGCTTCGTTGAAGGTTTCGTTTGGTTTTTGGTAGAAAGTAGTGATTTCATTCCGAAGGTAAGTTGTTTTCGAAGGTGGGAAGAATTGATTTATGAACTTTGAAACAAGATCATCCCACGTGATAATCGATCTAGGAGGTTCCTTATCTAACCAATCTCGGGCTTCACCATCTAGAGAGAAAGGAAAAAGCAAAAGCTTAATCGAAGTGTTCGGAACTTCGGGATGTCTAAATGTTGAAGTAACCTTGTTGAAAAATCGAAGATGATTATGAGGGTCTTGTCTACCCATGAACTTATTACTTTGCACAAGATTAATCAAAGGTTGTTTAAGTTCAAAATTGTTTGCATTTATCGGTGGAACAACGTATTCCTCAACAATAACCGTTGTTAATTGTTGTTGTCGACGATTTCGATTACGAGCTTGAGATCGAGTGCGCATGCACTAAAAATAAAGAAATTAAAAAGCAAACAAAAATTACACTAATTTTTTTTGGATTTTTGAATTTTTTTTAGCAATCTATTTTAAACGGATACACGGAAGACAACTTAAAACCAAATAATCAACTTACTTCACGGTAACTCTCAAAAATTGCTTTTCAAGGTGAGCCGTACTTCGTAAGTGACACAAATGGCAAGTTTTTGAATCTTTGGTTCGATTTGGGAACTTTTCAAGTTCACCGGAACTTATTTATGATAATACCTCAATTGAAAGTATTATATGTTGGTGTTCTTTTACCAACTTTGTGTATTTTTTTATATTTTTTAAAGGAAATTTTTTTTATATTTTTGATTTTTTTTATATATGATAATTATACTAAAAAGAAAAAGAAAATATTTTTTACTTTTTATATTTTTTTTATGGGCTTCTACTTTATTCTTCTTGTTCCTACTTGGTGTTTGCGAGATCCTATCATTCTTTTTATTGCCTGGAGGCTTTGATCCGCAATTACTAGTAGAACACTTCACTCCTGTAGAAGACAACACAGGTGTGTTAGAATCTGATGTATTTGAAGACTCTACCTGTTTAATGTTGCTTGAGGATGTGAGAGGTTCAGCAAACCTAACTTTCTTGACATTGTTCATGGGTTTGACTGTAACCTTCTTAGCACTAGGTGTTATCGCATTAGGGCACTGATGAGTAATAAAATACACTAATAAAATATACGATATAATACCACAAGAGCAATTAAGAAAATTCCCTAAGGAAAATTCACTCTTAAAAGATATATATATATATATATAATATATAATACGTATATTTAACCGGGAAGTATGATCACCCGGGTCGTTTCCCCAACGACTTGTGTAGTATGATCACCCGGGTCGTTATCCCCAATGACTAGTGAAATTGAAACCACGTTTAAGTTCGGATCCTGATTTGAATGTAGCAAGGATATTTTTGCCGATCTATATCTACTAAAATAGAACAACAATTAAAATTTTAATCAAAAACGCAAAACGGGACACTAAAACTAAGGCCAAAAACCTAAATTCTACAAAATTTAACCTAATTTTTTTTTAAATGTATTCTAATTGACTAAAAACGAAGTAAAAAAAAACTAGAGTGAAAACGGAGTTAAAACGAGGGTTAAAATTGAAAACCGAGAACACGAACGAAACCCGTTCTTTAAAAAGATGAATTTTTGCAAAATAGACCCTACGATAGTGAAACTATTTTTCCTACAAACTTAATGATAAAAGAAAATTTTATAAAAAAGATTTTTATTTTTCGGATTATTTTTCTATTTTTTATGATTTTTTAAAGTTTTAAAAGAAAATAAAAGATTAAAAATACTAAACTTTTAGTAAAAATTCTAGAAAAATTATGAAAAGTAGCTAAGATAATTACCTATCTAAGAAAAATAAAAACACAAAACAGCTTTTCGAATAAGTTGTTAAATAAGCTGAAAACAACTTATAAGCTTACTTGGGCTAAAAGGCCTTATATATTAAATGTTGCAAGTATAAAACGAAAAAGACCCTAGGGCAGCGGTAGTGAGTGTGTGTTATAAGGGGTGAGGTTGGGTTGAGGTCGGGGGTTCGAGTCTAGGCTCACCCCCACTTCCCTGACTTCCCTTTTTTGTTTTTTTTTGTTTTTTTTTTGCAAAATTTTGAAAAACAAAGTTAATAAGCTACTTAAGATAAGCACTTTTAATATACGAATTTTTTAATGAAAAACACTAATAAGCTCTAGAACAGCTTA
>BQNB010101994.1:0-24348 GCA_026074375.1 Tanacetum coccineum
AATTCGGTTTTCAGTTCAGATTTTCAAAACCATATCCGAACCAAAAGCCGAAGTTTTTGTTCGGTTCGGTTTTGGCAATTTCTGTTCGTTTATAAGTTCAGTTTGGTTTTTTTCGATTCTGATTTTGCTTTATTTGTTTATTATCCAAACAATGCACACCCCTAGTCTCTTTTTCTCTTTGTAACTCTTGGTGGGTTTATGAAAAGGTTTATGTTTCCTTTCAATCATGGTAAAAATTCATTTCAAGTCTATGTGGCATCAAGAGGTCCTAATTGTTAAACCTCTTTAAAAATTTCATGCATTTAATGCATCTATCTATATCTATATCTATCTATACATTGTTTTAATTATCTATATCTCTATATTCTTTCTAATAAAGTAAGGTTTTGCACAACTCTTTTAAGCACGAAAATTAAATGTCATCATTGAAAGTATTCCTTAAATAACCCATTTGTACAATAGCCTAATGCACAATCTATAAACCAAAACTCACGTACGAAAAAATTTATTGTTAATAAGGTTTTGGACAAGTCATCTAAGCACGAAAATTAAATGCCTCCATTAATATTATTATTAAAATAACCTATTTGTACAATACTCTAATGCACCATTTAATAAAACACTTCCGGTTAATAACCATGAAACAATTATTACAAATTCACCTCCTTAATTCATGAAACCTTGATACGTATTTAATGAGAGCCATGTAAAAATAAGGCATAATAAAGGTTTTTAATATGTTACACGTTTTGAAAAGGGGAAGTAAAATAACAATTTTTATTATTCATTTAATGTAATAATGTTAATGAGTAGTCAAATATGTAAATCGTAATCATCTCAATAATCGTGGAAAGTTTTAAAACCTTTCAACAATGATATATCTAGAAACAACTCATTCATTGACGCAATTATGTTGATTACAATGAATATTTCGGTTCAAAACCGAAATTGATACATGTGAAACTGATTTTTGAAACACTTTCTATGTATACATAATACAATGGGGGCAAAAAATATTTAAGGTATGCTTTTGTTATTTTTATTGAGTATTTTCTTATGTATTACAATGATATATTTGAATTTAACTAAGAAAATGAATCAAAGGATTGTGGTTATGTTTTGAATATGGTGTTTAGGTTTTGTATGGTTATGGTGATGTTGTTTGACGATATAATGAATCTAGAAGTTTCTTAGGGTTCTACATCCTAAATGGAGAGCAAAGGTCACAGTGATTAAAGAATCGAAAGATTTGTCATCACTAGCTCTAGATGAGCTTATCGGCAATCTAAAAGTACATGAATTTGTCATCACTAGCTCTAGATGAGCTTATCGGCAATCTAAAAGTCCATTGCCTTAAAAGCTAAGAAATAGTTTAGTGATGATGAAACATTGACATCCAAAAGTGATGACGAAGAATATGCTATGGCCGTAAGGAACTTTAAAAAGCTCTTTTAGAAGAAAAGGTAAATTTGATAGGCAACCAAGAGAAGAAAAGAAGTCATTCCGACAAAGGGATGAGAAGAAAGGAAAGAGTGATCGGAAATGCATTAGATGCGGTGATCCAAATCATCTCATTTGCGATTGTCCAAAACCACCTCACAACAATGATCAAAAAGCCTTATTAGAGATTCTTGAAGCGATAGCGAATCCGACGCCGAGGACAAAACAAATGATGAAACTTGTCTTATGGCTCAATCTCGTAGGATATAATTTCATCACCAAAACACACAAAATAAGAATAGATTTGAGAGAGAGAGAGGTTTTAGAGAGAGAAAAAACTAGAGAAAATGATTACTTTGACTAGAAAGAAAATGAGGAGCAACACCCTTCACCTTGTGTGGTGAAGGGTATTTATAGTAAGAAGTGAATACTAGCCCTACTTGGGTCGTGGGCTTTCTTGTTGGGCCGAACCTAATACAAATGGGCTTTAAGCCCGACACCTAGGCCCAATTAGCTTATAGTAATTACTATAAAACTACGTCTTTTCCTATACAAGGCTCAAGAATATATAATGACCATCACTTTAAATAAACACGGCTAACAATCACCCCCTAAGGGGTGGTCATTGAATTATGGATCACTACTTGTGACGTCTTGAGTCTTGGAGCCTTGTATTCTTGGGAATTCTTTTGAAGATCCTTTTGCATGCTTGTGATCTTGGATCTTGAACTTCAACTTGATAATCTTTGACAAAATACTTATATCGTGGTCTTTGGCCTTGATTTGTCTTGACTACAAAGATATCAAAATCTTTATCCTAGAATCTTTATGCCGCCTTGCGATCTTGTGTCATCACCCTCATGCTCATAGTCTTGAAAGCTTTGCTAGCAATCTCCCTCCTTTTGAATAGAAGAAGAGCTTGTAGATTAGAGTTTTGCTGAAGACATGGATACGTGTACTTGAGCTTTCAACTTGTATTTGTCTTTGTGGGATGAGCATAAGGTGATGAATCTTGACTCAGCTGGAATGAGATAGAAAGGCCGTCACTTATACCTAAAAATTTATGTTTGTGACAAACAGCAGATATGGACGAATATGGATTTGTCATTCTTCAAAGTTCGATTACATTAACCTCTAGATCCATGAGGACTGTTTTACAATATAAAATAATGTACCTGTGATAAGGTAGATTCAATTTAGGAAGAATCTCCTTGACAGGGTTTCCAGCTTAAAGTGTTGGATCATCTAACGCAGATGCATTAGATTCACCATCTTGGCTTGTTCTAATTAGCAGAACGTCTCAAAGCAGACAACATGATAAGAGTGAATCAGTTAATTACAATTTTTCTGATTGAGTCGTCAATTCATAATATACTAGACCAAAATCGATATCCAGTTGACACAAGCTTGATTAATTTAGAATCTCGCAAGTCATCTACCATAAAGCTGTTTGATGTTGACTCTAGAAGGATTTCCATTCGTCACTGTGATGGCTAAAGAGTGTCACTCTGAATCTTCTGACAATTATCACAAGGATAATGCGTAGGACTCTTATAATTTAACTTTTTCTCATGATGTGTGAAGAACATGTATTGATTGGAATAGTGTCCTAATGAGATTTTTGTTGATCTCGTTGGCTCTAGACTCTATAAGTGCACATTTGTTATTTGGTAATCGGAGGCTAGAGCGGACTGCCACCTTTTTAATATCTACGATCTCGAAGTGAGAAATTCGATAAAAATGTGTTGATCTTCGTGAGAAATGAAACAAACTTCTTTTGAGAGAAGCCTGAGTAGCCGGTTTTTTGCCTAAGGTTATATGGAGGGCTTCTTTCTATACACCATTTATCCTTACATTTCTTTTTAATTCTTCAAACCCTTCAATGTTATTCCAACGTGTCCTTATTATCACCATGTTGGGTTTGTTCCGGTGATAACTCATGCCTTGGATAACATTCTTCCTAATCTCACTTTACTCCTTTTTTTCAATCATACCTAAGGACTTCTACTCTTTCTAATGGAGTGTCCCTGGGTAGATCCCTTCGGTTCTGGTTGGATCATGGAACAAAGATACCTAACCTTAACTACCTTATAACTCCTTGAGAAACAACAGTTCTTTGGGTATAGCCATGAAAATCCATAAAACCATTTGAAAAATCAATCAACGTGTTTGAGAAATCATTTATTACACATTGAAAGTTTTCAGAGTTACCAAAACGCTCCCCCTAAACATATGCATCATATTATGAAAGAGTTTTGCACATGCGAGGTTGGGAACGCACTTATAGATTGAAGATCGTATCCATATTAAGCTTTATTGATCACTTTTTAATCACAATTTGAAATTTTGAAAGAATTTAAAATTTTCTTTTTCAAAATATCTTGAAAAATTATGCTCAACAAGAAAATGAATTAAGATTTATCTAATTAATTATCATTTCCTTCGTGATTCTCTTAAGCATTCAAAACTTGGAATGTTTATTTGACTTTGCTCAAGACCGAGAAGGTGTGAACTTCCCGTTTTGTAGGATAAATGTACATAAATGAACATTTTCCTTTCTTTGAAATCCGAGTCCTAAGCTGACATTTACTTAGAAGTCATAAAGAGAAATTTGAAGAGACATGTTTTGAAAACTTTTATAAACTCTTGCTCGAACTTCATTTACACACATGTGTCAATATTAATCAACATTTCTAAGTGCGTAAATGTTATCGATTATTGAGAGACATGTCGGAGAAGATTATTTTTGGTATTTTTGAAATTTTTTTATTTTGTATTTTGCTTTTTTTAGGTTTTATAATTTTATATTTTTCTTTTCTGATAGATATTTACAAGAATTATTGTAATTTTGCAAGACGTTCAAGCTCCTGTGGAGACAAACTACTCATACAAACTACGATGAACCAAATAGTTAAACCTATCCACTAGAAGGGCTTTGGTAAAGAGGTCGGCCAATTGGTAATCAGTCTTGACAAAATACTGTTCAATTGTACCCTTTTCTACGTGTTCCTTGATGAAATGGTAGCAGACAGCGATGTGTTTGGTTCTTGAGTGTTGGACCGGGTTGTAGGATATGGCTATGGCTGATTTTGAATAACAATAAATAGGAATCTTGTTAAAGTGAAAGCCAAAATCCGTTAACTATGTTCGCATCCAAATGACTTGGGCACAACAAGCGGATAGAGACACATATTCTACTTCCGCGGTTGACAGCGCCGTATAGTCTTGTTTCTTCGAGGACCAGCTAACCAACTTTTTGCCTAATAATTGAGCTCCACCAGAAGTACTCTTGAAGGTGTCTTTGCATCCAGCATAATCAGAATCTGAAAAATGGTTAGTTCAAAGCCATAATCCTTATTATACCAGAGACCCATGTTAACGGTTCCCTAAAGATAGCGAAAGATCCTTTTAATCTCCTTGAGGTGCTTCTCGGTTGGCTTAGCCTGGTACCGAGCACAGAAACAAGTGGCATGTATAATGTCTGGTCTACTTGATGTTAGATACATTAGGGCACCAATCATGCTATGATATTTCATTGCATCGACTAGAGTCCCATTTTGATCTAATTCAAGTTTGTCTTTTTGCTCCGTTGGAGTACCAATGGGATCACATTTGTCCATTCCATACTTTGTAAGGATTTCAGACATGTAGTTGAACTGGTTTATGAAGATGCCACGGGGGGATTGGTTAACTTGTAGATTAAGGAAAAACGTCATTTCCCCTATCATCGATATTTCGAAGCGGCTTTTCATAAGGTCAGCAAATAATTGGGTATATATAGGGTTCGTACAACCAATCATAATATCATCAACATAGACCCAAACCATAAGAATGTCATCATCAAAGCATCTAGTAAACAGCGTTGGATCAATGGTTCCTTTGTTGAAGTGATTCTACAGTAGAAACTTTGAAAATTCATCATACCACGCCCTTGGTGCTTGCTTAAGCCCATATAATGCCTTCTTTAGCTTGTAGACATGGCTGGGATGATCAGAATCAATGAAACGTTTAGGTTGACACACGTACACGTATTCCTTTAACGAACCATGCAAAAAAATAGTTTTACGTCCATTTGGAACACAATGAACGATTTGTCTGCAGCATATGCCAACAATATATCCTGATAGCTTCCATCCTAGCAACCGGAGCGAAGGATTCTTCAAAATCGATTCCTTCCTCTTGGTGGTACCCTCTCATAACATCAAGCCTTCTATGTTGTCTGGAAGAGGAATTAGCTCCCATACATCAAGCCTTTTGAATTGGAGAAGCTCTTCTTGCATTGATTCAATCCATGCAGGGTTGGTTATAGCCTCTTTGACATTTCTTGGTTCTACAGTGCTCACCATTAATGCGTAGTTGCACATGTCACCATCTGTTCGTAACTGGTTTCTTGTCAAAAATGGTCGTGAGGGTTCTCCTATCACTTTTTTCAGAGGGTGATCCTTAGTCCACCAGTATTCATAAGGGTATGGTTGATAGAAGGTATGCATGTTGGGTGGATCCACATATTGAGAAGAAAATGATTCAGGAGAATCTGTGGTTGGCGAAGCAAAAGGATTTACAAACGCATTACCATCAATCGTAGCATTTAGAACATTGTCTGAAACAATTCCAAGTTGGAGTGGTGCTTGATTGTCTTGTTGCTGGATATGTTATTGTTGTTCGAGCTCGTCAACATCATGTGAAGCGTTTGGAGAACCTGCAACTTGTAAAGATGAATTTGTTGTAGTTGGTGCGGAGTCTGCTATTGTTGTAGATGTCGTTGGAGTCTGAAGAACTTGAGGTGCTTGAGCAGCAAGAGCAGTTCTTGAAGTAGCAGATGGTTGACCACTAAGATAATCATCATACATAGCTTGAAACAGCAAATCCAAATCATGTTTAGTTGGTTTTTGCGATGTTATTGTTGACGGAGCATAAGTAAGATCGAGTCCTAAACTGATTTTTCCAGAATTCATGCCTTAAAGCTCGGGTTTTGAACTGCGTTGTTCAAAAGCCAATGTTGAAAGCTCATCAAATGTCACATTTACGGTCTCCATGATTTTCTTTGTCCTTCGGTTGTAAACCCTGTAAGCACAAGAGTTAGCAGAATATCTAATATAGAAGCATATATCACCTTTTGCACCAAGCTTCCCAATATCTTCATGATCATTCTTGGGATAACAGAGAGCCCCGAACACATGAAGAAAGGAGATGTCCGGTATTCTGCCATTAATAAGTTCGTATGGTGTTTTGTTGAATCGACGGCGAATAATGAAGTCGTTTTGTGTATAGCACGCAGTAGCAATTGCTTCAACCCATAGGAATAACAGAGCACATGAAATGATCAGCATTGTTCTAGCAGCCTCTACTAACATACCATTTCTGCGTTCTACAACTCCATTTTGCTGAGGTGTTCTGACATCAGACGTTTGATGAGAGATGCCAACACTATCGGAATATTCTTGAAGTACTTGATTCTTGAATTATGTGCCGTTGTCGGTTCTTACGATGATGACTGGAGCTTACGAACTGTAATTTTCTTAAGGAAGGTTTTGATCTCCTCTGGTGCTTCATCTTTTGATCTGAGAAACTGTACACAGGTATAACGAGAGTAATTATTCACTATCACCAAAACATACCTCTTTCCATTGATACTTTCAACTAGGGTAGTGTTCGGACCTCAAAAGTCCATATGAAGAAGATATAACCTCTGCTTTTAATTTGGAATAGGTTTGGATAGATGAGAAGCCTTTTTACTTTTGCCTTGCTCACATGAAGGACAAAGGTGTTCTTTATGATATTTAAACTTAGGAAGACCAATGACAAGATCGTTTCGGGCAAGGTCATTTATGGTGTCAAAATTGAGATAGGATAAACGTTGATGCCATAACCAGGATTTGGTAGAAGTAGCACGAGCCATTAGGAAACTTAGAGATACAGAGGCCATTTCATGGAGATTGATATTGTAAAGGTTTGTTGTACGACTTCCTTTCAACAAATCAACTCCGTCCAGATTTCGGACATAACACGTATTCCTTCTGAATGCGACCTCTAAATCTGATTCACAAAACTGTCCAACCGAGAATAAGTTGTGCCCTAAGCCCTCAACATAATATAACCTGGCAATCAAAATATTTCCCCATTAAAGATCGCCATAACCCAGAATAGCAGCAACATGATCATTTAAAAAACGGATGGTTCCCAAAAACATCCAAACAAAATTAATGAGAGGCTTTAAATTTCCGATCAAGTGTTTGGAACAACCCGAGTCGACGCACCATAAACAAATTTGGACAACCTGCCAAAAAAAGAGATAGAATTTGGAAACCGTTTGCTAGAATGTTCCAGAGGGTTAGAAATACATGCATTATCACCATGAGAATTGTCAGATTGACCTTTAGAAACTCTAGAATTTATTATTTTACCATTACAGTCAAACATTCTTCCAGTTGGTGAGCACCTACGGTAAGTACTAGGTGCACTAGGTGTAGTGGATGTAAGTCTTTCTTTGGACCCTACCTTCTTGGGTTTCCTAACCTTTAGCTTTTGTTTCTGTTGATTTGCAACATTTGAAACATTTGCCTTTTGTTTCTTATCACGAGAATTCATGTCATTCACATAATTAAGCACACAAACATCATGATTAGCAGTAATTAAACATTACTTACATATACCACAAACAACTTTAGATTTAGCATTCTGAATAACAAGCTTAATGTTATTACATTTAGATGACATATGTCTTTTGTTCTTTGAAAGCAGTAAATTCCTATGGTGTTCTTCTACTTCAACTTTTTTATTCATCGGGCCACTACTTTTAGATGCAGAGGGAACCCTATCATTCTTTGTGTTGCTCTTAGGCTGTGGTCTTCTGGTCTTAGCAGTGCTTTCTACTACTGTAGAAGAGAAACCATTTGGGTTAGAATTTACATTTTCCTTATGGATGACATGAGGCTGTGAAACAGTGATCGGTGTTTTCCTAATGCTTGCTCTAGATTTGTTAGGCAAAACATTATCTTACATAGAAGTCTTAGAAGGATTAATCCTAAACATACATGGGCAATCACTTTTTCATTTTGCATAACTTGCTATTCTGGTATGGAAGGTGCCGAGTTGGAAGTGACCGGTTTAGACAAAGCATTTGACTCACCAACCTTGGGAAAAACTGAAGATCTTACTAGCAATTGGGTTGAACGTCTTCCAGCAGGATCCATCTCCACATAGGAGAATCTTACTACTCGTTTCCTTGCTCAATTCTTTCCATCGGGAAGGACCGCAAAACTTTGCAATGACATCCTTATGTTCCAACAACATCATGACGAGTCTCTTTCTGAAGCATGGACTCATTTCAAGGACTTACATCAAAAAGTCCCTTATCATGGTATCAATCTTTGGCTCCAAGTCCAAATCTTCTATGACCATGTCAATCCCATCAAAAGACGAACCATCAATTAGTCGTCTGGTAGAAAGCTTCGTGACAGGAATGCTGAAGAATCCTGGGCATTACTAAAGGACCTCGCCCTAGTAGAGGACCCCGCAGTCCGAGCGGCAAAATCATGAAAGGTCGGACTGAAGAAGTAAACTAGAAAAGAAGAAATAAAACAAAACAAAACATTAAAATACAACAAAACAAGAACGTGACATTAGCACATTTTAACAACTCGTGACCTTAGCACGATTTAACAACTCATGACCTTAGCATGAACATGACCTTAGCACGATTTAAAAACTCATGACCTTAGGATGAATGAGACCTTAGCACGATTTAACAACTCATGACCTTAGCATGAACGTGGCCTTAGCACGATTTAACAACTCGTGACCTTAGCACGACGTGACCTTAGCACGAATAAAAAATAAAACAAACAACTTATTAAATTATTATAGTAATAACCCTACAAATTCTCAAAACAATAATATCCTAACAAACACTTCTCAAAATCTCCGCCTATCTTTTTCCTTTCCACATCTGACGCAACCTTCACCAACCATAACACAAATCAAACTCTTTTAATCTTATCACGCTATTGAAACAACCATGAAAACTGAGCAGCAACCCCACTTCACTCGTCTTCAATATAAATTTCACAAGACGTCTCTTACTTGTTATCTCCTCAAATCGAAAAACAAAACACAAACCCTTTTATTTACTTCAAATGCACGAAGAACACAAGAAGGTATTAGCTTCAAGATCTTTCAACAGGTCTCGGGTAGTTATATTGTTTTTCATCAAGATCGATGATGAATGTATTTGTTCGATATATTTTTTTAAAGATCTTTGAGGTCTAGAAATTTATTTTGAGAGTTTCGAACACAATACAATCAGAGATCTTTGGATTTGATTTTCTGTTTTGAGTTTTTGTTGAGATGGAGTTGTTGATATGGAGAAGTGACGATGGGAGTAGGATATAGGATAGTATCGATTTGTGTTATCGAAACAGTGGTTGTTTGGATGGGTTCCGGTGTTGTTTGGCGGAGTTTTGGTGTCCACCACAAAACAACCGTCCATGCCAACATTCCTGACATCAAACTTAATGAAATCAACACTGTAAAAGAAAAGAGACGAAAAGGCTAATTAGGTTTGGGATCCCTTCGAATCATCGGCGAGTTGCCGATGACCGGAGGACGACTATTTTGTGATGAAGTGCGGAAGATACGTGATTAGGGTTTAAGATCTTAATGGCTGATACCATGTGGAATGTTAGAACCCTTTTAGGTATGATTTATTATTGAGCCACAATATATAGAGTGAAAACATAAGCAAACCCTAATGGACCCAAACCCACAAGTCGGGCTTGGGCCTAATTATCTACTAACAGTTTCTAGCTATATCATTGTTGAAAGGTTTTAAAACTTTCCATGATTATGGAGATGATTACGATTTACATATTTGACTACTCATCAACATTATTACATTAAATGAATAATAAAAATTGTTATTTGACTTCCCCTTTTCAAAACGTGTAACATATTAAAAACCTTTATTATGCCTTATTTTTACATGGCTCTCATTAAATACGTAAGAAGTTTTCTTGAATTAAGGAGGTGAATTTGTAATAATTGTTTCATGGTTATTAACCAGAAGTGTTTTATTAAATGGTGCATTAGAGTATTGTATAAATAGGTTATTTTAGTTATAATAGTACTGGCGGCATTTTATTTTCATGCTTAGACGACTTGTCCAAAACCTTATTAACAATAATTTTTTTCGTACGTGAGTTTTGGTTTATAGATTATGCATTAGGCTATTGTACAAATGGGTTATTTAAGGAATACTTTCAATGACAGCATTTAATTTTCGTGCTTAAAAGAGTTGTGCAAAACCTTATTTTATTAGAGAGAATAGAGAGATATAAATAATTAAAACAACGTATAGATAGATATAGAGATAGATAGATGCATTAAATGCATGAAATCTGTAAAGAGGTTTAACAATTAGGAACTCTTCATGCCACATAGACTTGAAATGAATGTTTACCATGATTGAAAGGAAACATAAACCTTTTCATAAACCCACCATGAGTTACAAAAAGGAAAAGAGACTAGGGGTGTGCATTGTTTGGATAATAAACGAATAAAGCGAAATCAGAATCGAAAAAACCGAACTGAACTTACAAACGAACAGAAATTACCAAAACTAAACCGAACTAAAAATTTGGTTTTCGGTTCGGATATGGTTTTGAAAATCTGAACTGTTATAAAGAATTTGATAAGAAATTGGAAATACAAAATTTTTCTTTGAAGGGGTGCATGTATGTTCTTATAAGGCGTGCAACAACAATATTGCGGCCGGGTGTAAGGTTTTTGTGAAAAAAGAGGAAGAGTTCATGATGATATTGAAGAACATAGGTGGATTCTTATGATTTTCATGTATTTTTTTGATTTTTAAAAGGCGTGCATGTATGTTTTTGGTGGTTCTGTCAGTTCTCGCACTAAGAATGGTTCTGAAAAGAAAGTCTCACTATATATATATATATATATACATATATATATATATATACATATATATATACATATATATATATATATATATACATATATATATATATATATTATATTCATAAAATATTTTGAATGTATTTAATTTAATGTGCATAATGAATATTAAATTATTAAATAGTTTCCTAAATGGATGGTATCTTTAAATTTTAAACGAAAATGCAACATTTAACTTTGAGACATAATCATTCCAATAAGATGATTGAAAATAAGAAAATGCTCCATATGAATTATCCATAACTTATTCGACACGTTTTCTTATTGAGTTATACGAGTAATTTGTTTTTACACCTTTGATTCAATAGATAACTTGAATCTTTATGATTATAAAAAAAGAAGAAGTTATATTGTGTGATTTAATCACTACTTACTCTTCATCAATTTTATATTGTTTTCTTTTTCCTAAAACTAAAATATATTTCTTATATTTTTAGTAAGGTCAATTAGCAATAAATAATCACGTTATTAAGTTGGAAAGGTGATATAAAATGTTTTAAGTAAGGTCAATTAGCAATAAATAGTATATATTTTCCTATGATTTTAGTAAGGTCAATTAGTAATAAAACTTTTTTTTCTTTTTTGGGTAAAGAGCAATAATTTTTTTAAAACAATACTAACCGAAACAAAAAAACCAACCAACCTGATAATTGAAGCGATGGACATTTTTTTCCCTAAAAGAGACGGTTGGGGTTAGGGGTGTTAATCGGGTTGACTCGGTCGGGTTCGGGATAATTCGGGTCGGGTCAAGTCGGGTTGATGGTAAAAATTCCATACCCGAACACGACCCTATTTGAACTCAGGTTCAGGTCAATTGGGGTTTGGGTCAACCCGAATTTGAATAAAATGACAAAAAAAAAATCACTTACTCTTTTAAATAGAAAATTTATAAATTTATACTAAAAAAATCAGGTCAATCGGGTTGACCGGAACTCGAGTTAGCAAAGAAATTTCAACCCGATACCTGACCTTGTTTAGAACTCGGGTTGACCCGAGTAAGATTTTTGAAGTGAGTGACCCGACCTGAATAAACTTATTTGGGTTTAAGTTCGGGTCGAGTCGGGGTTTTTCTTTGACAGCCCTAAATTTAAAATCTCACAAAGCGGGGGGTTATGAGAAAAGGGTGGTCCCTAGTTGGGGATAGAAACAAAACACACTAGTTTTTCTTCTGTATATCTTGCAAAAACACATAGTACTAATTTTTTTTTGGAAAGACAGTGGTTACATATTTAGATCTAGGGTTTCAAATATCACCATATTTCAACTTCTTTCTTTTGAAAGATTACCGTGTTTGACGCGGTTTGACCGACCTTGTTTGAGAAAGGCAATGTCAGGGAAATAAATGCCTTCCAAAAATCAATTGTGTTTGAGCGCAATGAGCTAAATTTAGAATATTTTGAGAAAGGCAATGTCAATTCCTTCCAAAAATCAATTGTGTTTAATCGCAAAACCCTCTCTAGGGTGGGTTATGATGTTATCTATATATATTATTAGTGAATAAATAGGCCCAAGCCCGTTTGTGGGTTTAGGGTATTAGGGTTTTACCACTATAAATAGTGGTCAATAATAAATCATACCTCAAGGGTTTTTTTTATCTACTAACATATAAATAGTCAGGCTCGGGCCTAATTATCTACTAACACTCCCCCGCAGTCCGAGTGGCAAAATCACGAAAGGTCAGACTAAAGAAGTAAACTAGAAAAGAAGAAATAAAACAAAACAAAACATTAACATACAACAAAACAAGAACATGACCTTAGCACGTTTTAACAACTCATGACCTTAGCACGAACGTGACCTTATCACGATTTAACAACTCATGACCTTAGCATGAACGTGACCTTAGCACGATTTAACAACTCATGACCTTAGCATAAACGTGACATTAGCACGATTTAACTACTCATGACCTTAGCATGAACGTGACCTTAGCACGATTTAACAACTTGTGACCTTAGCACGGCGTGACCTTAGCACGAATAAAAACTAAAACAAACAACTAATTAAATTATTATAGTAATAACCCTACAAATTCTCATAACAATAATATCATAACAAACACTTCTCAAAATCTCCGCCTATCTTTTTCCTTTCCACATCTGACGCAACCTTCACCAACCATAACACAAATCAAACTCTTTTAATCTTATCACGCTATTGAAACAACCATGAAAACTGAGCAGCAACCCCACTTCACTCGTCTTCAATATAAATTTCACAAGACGTCTCTTACTTGTTATCTGCTCAAATCGAAAAACAAAACACAAACCCTTTTATTTACTTCAAATGCACGAAGAACACAAGAAGGTATTAGCTTCAAGATCTTTCAATAGGTCTCGGGTAGTAATATTGTTTTTCATCAAGATCGATGATGAATGTATTTGTTCGATATATTTTTTTAAAGGTCTTTGAGGTCTAGACATTTATTTTGAGAGATTCGAACACAATACAATCAGAGATCTTTGGATTTGATTTTCTGTTTCGAGTTTTTGTTGAGATGGAGAAGTGACGATAGGAGTATGATATAGGATAGTATCGATTTGTGTTATCGAATCAGTGGTTGTTTGGATGGGTTCCGGTGTTGTTTGGCGGAATTCTGGTGTCCACCACAAAACAACCGTCCATGCCAACATCCCCGACATCAAACTTGATGAAATCAACACTGTAAAAGAAAAGAGACGAAAAGGCTAATTAGGTTTGGGATCCCTTTGAATCATCGGCGAGTTGCCGATGACCAGAGGACGACTATTTTGTGATGAAGTGCGGAAGATACGTGATTAGGGTTTAGGATCTTAATGGCTGATACCGTGTGGAATGTTAGAACCCCTTTAGGTATGATTTATTATTGAGCCACAATATATAGAGTGGAAACATAAGCAAACCCTAATGGACCCAAACCCACAAGTCGGGCTTGGGCCTAATTATCTACTAACAGTTTCTAGCTATATCATTGTTGAAAGGTTTTAAAACTTTCCATGATTATGGAGATGATTACGATTTACATATTTGACTACTCATCAACATTATTACATTAAATGAATAACAAAAATTATTATTTGACTTCCCCTTTTCAAAACGTGTAACATATTAAAAACCTTTATTATGCCTTATTTTTACATGGCTCTCATTAAATACGTATCAAGGTTTCTTGAATTAAGGAGGTGAATTTGTAATAATTGTTTCATGGTTATTAACCGGAAGTGTTTTATTAAATGGTGCATTAGAGTATTGTACAAATAGGTTATTTTAGTAATAATATTAATGGCGGCATTTAATTTTCGTGCTTAGATGACTTGTCCAAAACCTTATTAACAATAATTTTTTTCGTACGTGAGTTTTGGTTTATAGATTGTGCATTAGGCTATTGTGCAAATGGGTTAATTAAGGAATACTTTCAATGACATCATTTAATTTTCGTGCTTAAAGGAGTTGTGCAAAACCTTATTTTATTAGAGAGAATAGAGAGATATAGATAATTAAAACAACGTATAGATAGATATAGATATAGATAGATGCATTAAATGCATGAAATTTGTAAAGAGGTTTAGCAATTAGGACCTCTTCATGCCACATAGACTTGAAATGAATGTTTACCATGATTGAAAGGAAACATAAACCTTTTCATAAACCCACCAAGAGTTACAAAGAGGAAAAGAGACTAGGGGTGTGCATTGTTTGGATAATAAACGAATAAAGCGAAATCAGAATCGAAAAAAACCGTAATGAACTTATAAACGAATAGAAATTGCCAAAACCGAACCGAACAAAAACTTCGGTTTTAGGTTCGGATATGGTTTTGAAAATCTAAACTGAAAAAAGAATTTGTACAAATATATATATATATATTTATATATATATATATATTATATTTTTAAAAGATTTTGAATGTATTTAATTTAAAGTGCATAATGAATATTAAATTATTAAATAGTTTCCTAAATTGATGGTATCTTTAAATTTTAAACAAAAATGCAACATTTAACTTTGAGACATAATCATTCCAATAAGATGATTGAAAATAAGAAAGTGCTCCATATGAATTATCCATAACTTATTTGACACGTTTTCTTGAAAATAAGACGTTCAACGGACGAGTCGATATGGTATGGTTGTACATTAGACGTTCAACGGACGAGTCGATATGGTATGGTTGTACGTTAGACGTTCAACGGACGAGTCGATATGGTATGGTTATACATTAGACGTTCAACGGACGAGTCGATATGGTATGGTTATACATTAGACGTTCAACGGACGAGTCGAGATGTTAGGGTTATACATTAGAGGTTCAACGTATGAGTCGGTATGGTATGGTTATACATTAGACGTTCAACGGACGAGTCGATATGGTATGGTTATATATTAGACGTTCAACGGACGAGTCGATATGTTATGGTTATATAGTTGCACGTTCAACAGATAAGAGTCAGATATGTTCTGAATTATACATGTAGACGTATCACACGGTTACGAGTCTGATCATGTTATGGTTGTACATTCGACGTTCTAAACGGCAGAGTCGATATGGTATGGTTATTACCATTTTTTAGTAGTTCATAACGGATCGAGTATCGACGATGTTAGGGTTATACATTAGAGGTTCAACATATGAGTCGGTATAGGCTTATTGGTTAATACATTAGACGTTCAACGGACGAGTCGATATGGTATGGTTGTACATTAGACGTTCAACGGACGAGTCGATATGTTATGATTATACATTAGACGTTCAACGGACGAGTCGATATGGTATGGTTGTACATTAGACGTTCAACGGACGAGTCGATATGTTATGGTTATACATTAGACGTTCAACGGACGAGTCGATATGGTATGGTTATACATAGAGGTTCCTCAACGTAGGATCGTCGATATGGTATGGTTATACATTAGACGTTCAACGGACGAGTCGATATGGTATGGTTATACATTAGACGTTCAACGGACGAGTCGATATGTTATGGTTGTATATTAGACGTTCAACGGACGAGTGGATATGGTATGGTTATACATTAGACGTTCACATTACAGTTTAATTCGGCTTGCGCACTATATTCAACGGAAGTTCTCAATGATCATGGAAATAAAAAAACTTGTTTGGACGTGTGTCGTGTGTGATGTGTAATGTATATTCGTTATGATTTCGAATAGTTTGTTCATTTGCAATTAGAATTCGTTTGTTTTATTTATTGTTTGCGAAGGCTTTGTTTAAACTTTTATGATTCCTGAATGTTGTGATGTAATATATCGATATGATATGTTTATGTATATCGTAATCACCTTAAAAAACATCTATTTTTTTTTTTGTTAAAATATATACGGAATATCGGGAACCGAGGCAATATCAAAGAAAAACGTAGTTTAATTAAAGGTCAAAAGTCAAAGCCTTTCTCCAGCGCATAAATTTATTCGTCTATGTATATATCGCAAATAATTTTTAAAATAATATATATTTTGTAAATATTAATTCATTAATAAAACTTAGTTTTTTTTATAAATTAGTTTTTGGATATTATTAAATTATACTTTGAGTAGAAAATAATATAGTTGTGCAGTTGTTTGTGATATACTTTATAAAACTCTAAAAATATTTAAAAACACATTCTTCTGCGGGCTCATGTCGCCGGGGAAGAACCTCTTTTTTATTTTTGATATATATTGTGATATTTTACATAAAACTTTATAATTTTATAATAATACCTTTCACCCGGCGATATTTTGCCGGGGAACTTTTTTAATGTTTGTTCCAAGTTCACAGCAACGTAATTAAACGACTTAATTATCTTTTGTAAAATTAACAAATGTATCCCCAGCAGACATGTGGCGGGGAGAAAAAGTATGCGGGAAACATGTCCGCCACGTCACTGGTTTACAGTTAGAAATTTGGGTCAAATTATTAACGACCTTATCCCGGCGACATGGCGCCGGGAAACGTGTTTAGAATACTGTTACTAAATTTCTACGAGTTTAACTTTGAGACATAATCATTCCAATAAGATGATTGAAAATAAGAAAATGCTCCATATGAATTATCCATAACTTATTCGACACGTTTTCTTATTGAGTTATACGAGTAATTTGTTTTTACACCTTTGATTCAATAGATAACTTGAATCTTTATGATTATAAAAAAAAGAAGTTATATTGTGTGATTTAATCACTACTTATTCTTCATCAATTTTATATTGTTTTCTTTTTCCTAAAACTAAAATATATTTCTTATATTTTTAGTAAGGTCAATTAGAAATAAATAATCACGTTATTAAGTTGGAAAGGTGATATAAATTGTTTTAAGTAAGGTCAATTAGCAATAATAATATATATTTTCCTATGATTTTAGTAAGGTCAATTAGTAATAAAACTTTTTTTTCTTTTTTGGGTAAAGAGCAATAATTTTTTTAAAACAATACTAACGAAGCGATGGACATTTTTTTCCCTAAAAGAGACGGTTGGGGTTAGGGGTGTTAATCGGGTTGACTCTGTCGGATCGGGACAATTCGGGTCGGGTCAAGTCAGGTTGATGGTAAAAATTCCATACCCGAACACGACCCTATTTGAACTCAGGTTCGGGTCAATTGGGGTTTGGGTCAACCCGAATTTGAATAAAATGAAAAAAAATAATTTCTTTTACTCTTTTAAATAGAAAATTTATAAATTTATACTAAAAATCAGGTCAATCGGGTTGACCCGAACTCGAGTTAGCAAAGAAATTTCAACCCGATACCTGACCTTATTTAGAACTCGGGTTGACCCGAGTAAGATTTTTGAAGTGAGTGACCCGACCCGAATTAACTTATTTGGGTTTAAGTTCGGGTCGGGGTTTTTCTTTGACACTCCTAAATTTAAAATCTCACAAAGCGAGGGGTTCTGAGAAAAGGGTGGTCCCTAGTTGGGGATAGAAACCAAACACACTAGTTTTTCTTCTATATGTCTTGCAAAAACACATGGTACAAATTTGTTTTTGGAAAGACAGTGGTTACATATTTAGATCTAGGGTTTCAAATATCACCATATTTCAACTTCTTTCTTTTGAAAGATTACCGTGTTTGACGTAGTTTGACCGACCTTGTTTGAGAAAGGCAATGTCAGGGAAATAAATGCCTTCTAAAAATCAATTGTGTTTGAGCGCATACAGCTAAGTTTATGATATTTTAAGAAAGGCAATGTCAATGCCTTCCAAAAATCAATTGTGTTTGATCGCAAAACCCTCTCTAAGGTGGGTTATGATGTTATCTATATATTATTAGTGAATAAATAGGCTCAAGCCCGTTTGTGGGTTTAGGGTATTAGGGTTTTACCACTATAAATAGTGGTCAATAATAAATCATACCTCAAGGGGTTTTTTATTATCTACTAACACTATAAATAGTCAGGCTCGGGCCTAATTATCTACTAACACTCCCCCGCAGTCCGAGTGGCAAAATCACGAAAGGTCAGACTAAAGAAGTAAACTAGAAAAGAAGAAATAAAACAAAACAAAACATTAACATACAACAAAACAAGAACATGACCTTAGCACGTTTTAACAACTCATGACCTTAGCACGAACGTGACCTTATCACGATTTAACAACTCATGACCTTAGCATGAACGTGACCTTAGCACGATTTAACAACTCATGACCTTAGCATAAACGTGACATTAGCACGATTTAACTACTCATGACCTTAGCATGAACGTGACCTTAGCACGATTTAACAACTTGTGACCTTAGCACGGCGTGACCTTAGCACGAATAAAAACTAAAACAAACAACTAATTAAATTATTATAGTAATAACCCTACAAATTCTCAAAACAATAATATCCTAACAAACACTTCTCAAAATCTCTGCCTATCTTTTTCCTTTCCACATCTGACGCAACCTTCACCAACCATAACACAAATCAAACTCTTTTAATCTTATCATGCATTTGAAACAACCATGAAAACTGAGCAGCAACCCCACTTCACTGTACATCTTCAATATAAATTTCAACACAAGACGTCTCTTACTTGTTATCTGCTCAAATCGAAAAACAAAACACAAACCCTTTTATTTACTTCAAATGCACGAAGAAGACAAGAAGGTATTAGCTTCAAGATCTTTCAATAGGTCTCGGGTAGTTATATTATTTTTTGTCAAGATCGATGATGAATGTATTTTTCGATATATTTTTTTTAAAGATCTTTGAGGTCTAGACATTTATTTTGAGAGATTCGAACACAATACAATCAGAGATCTTTGGATTTGATTTTTTGTTTCGAGTTTTTGTTGAGATGGAGTTGTTTGATATGGAGAATTGACGATGGGAGTAGGATATAGGATAGTATCGATTTGTGTTATCGAATCAGTGGTTGTTTAGATGGGTTCCAGTGTTGTTTGGCGGAGTTCTGGTGTCCACCACAAAACAACCGTCCATGACAACATTCCCAACATCAAACTTACTGAAATCAACACTGTAAAAGAAAAAAGACAAAAAGGATAATTAGGTTTGGGATCCCTTCGAATCATCAGCGAGTTGCTGATGACCGGAGGATGACTATTTTATGATGATGTGCGGAAGATACATGATTAGGGTTTAGGATCTTAATGGTTGATACCATGTGGAATGATAGAACCCCTTGAGGTATGATTTATTATTGAGCCACAATATATAGAGTAGAAACATAAGCAAACCCTAATGGACCCAAACCCACAAGTCGGGCTTGGCCATAATTATCTACTAACAGTTTCTAGCTATATCAATGTGGAAAGGTTTTAAAACTTTCCATGATTATGGAGATGATTACGATTTACATATTTGACTACTCATCAACATTATTACATTAAATGAATAACAAAAATTGTTATTTGACTTCCCCTTTTCAAAACGTGTAACATATTAAAAACTTTTATTATGCCTTATTTTTACATGGCTCTCATTAAATACGTATCAAGGTTTCTTGAATTAACTAGGTGAATTTGTATTAATTGTTTCATGGTTATTAACCGGAAGTGTTTTATTAAATGGTGCATTAGAGTATTGTACAAATAGGTTATTTTAGTAATAATATTAATGGCGGCATTTAATTTTCGTGCTTAGATGACTTGTCCAAAACCTTATTAACCTTAATTTTTTTCGTACGTGAGTTTTGGTTTATAGATTGTGCATTAGGCTATTGTACAAATGTGTTATTTAAGGAATACTTTCAATGACAGCATTTAATTTTCGTGCTTAAAGGAGTTGTGCAAAACCTTATTTTATTAGAGAGAATAAAGAGATATAGATAATTAAAACTACGTATAGATCGATATAGATATAGATAGATGCATTGAATGCATGAAATCTGTAAAGAGGTTTAACAATTAGGAACTCTTCATGCCACATAGACTTGAAATGAATGTTTACCATGATTGAAAGGAAACATAAACCTTTTCATAAACCCACCAAGAGTTACAAAAAGGAAAAAAGACTAGGGATGTGCATTGTTTGGATAATAAACGAATAAAGCAAAATCAGAATCGAAAAAAACCGAACCGAACTTATAAACGAACAGAAATTGCCAAAACTGAACCAAACAAAAACTTTGGTTTTCGGTTCGGATATGGTTTTGAAAATCTAAACTGAAAAAAGAATTTGTACAAATATATATATATATATTTATATATATATATATATTATATTTTTAAAAGATTTTGAATGTATTTAATTTAAAGTGCATAATGAATATTAAATTATTAAATAGTTTCCTAAATGGATGGTATCTTTAAATTTTAAACGAAAATGCAACATTTAACTTTGAGACATAATCATTCCAATAAGATGATTGAAAATAAGAAAATGCTCCATATGAATTATCCATAACTTATTCGACACGTTTTCTTATTGAGATATACGAGTAATTTGTTTTTACACCTTTGATTCAATAGATAACTTGAATCTTTATGATTATAAAAAAAAGAAGTTATATTGTGTGATTTAATCACTACTTACTCTTCAACAATTTTATATTGCTTTCTTTTTCCTAAAACTAAAATATATTTCTTATATTTTTAGTAAGGTCAATTAGCAATAAATAATCACGTTATTAAGTTGGAAAGGTGATATAAAATGTTTTTAGTAAGGTCAATTAG
Organism: Tanacetum coccineum; assembly: GCA_026074375.1. NCBI lineage: Eukaryota > Viridiplantae > Streptophyta > Magnoliopsida > Asterales > Asteraceae > Tanacetum > Tanacetum coccineum. The sequence continues at coordinate 21,512 of BQNB010101994.1, forward strand.
CAATAAATAATATATATTTTCCTATGACTTTAGTAAGGTCAATTAGTAACAAAACTTTTTTTTCTTTTTTGGGTAAAGAGCAATATTTTTTTATTTAAAACAATACTAACCGAAACAAAAAAACCAACCAACCCGATAATCGAAGCGATGAACATTTTTTTCCCTAAAAGAGATGGTTGGGGTTAGGGGTGTTAATCGGGTTGACTCGGTCGGGTTCGGGACAATTCGGGTCGGGTCAAGTCGGGTTGATGGTAAAAATTCCATACCCAAACACGACCCTATTTGAACTCGGGTTCGGGTCAATTGGGGTTTGGGTCAACCCGAATTTGAATAAAATGACAATTTTTTTTCTTTTACTCTTTTAAATAGAAAATTTATAAATTTATACTAAAAAAATCAGGTCAATCGGGTTGACCCGAACTCGAGTTAGCAAAGAAATTTCAACCCGATATCCGACCATATTTAGAATACGGGTGGACCCGAGTAAGATTTTTGAAGTGAGTGACCCGACCTGAATAAACTTATTTGGGTTTAAGTTCGGGTCGGGTCGGGGTTTTTCTTTGACACCCCTAAATTTAAAATCTCACAAAGCGGGGGGTTATGAGAAAAGGGTGGTCCCTAGTTGGGGATAGAAACAAAACACACTAGTTTTTCTTCTGTATATCTTGCAAAAACACATAGTACTAATTTTTTTTAGAAAGACAGTGGTTACATATTTAGATCTAGGGTTTCAAATATCACCATATTTCAACTTCTTTCTTTTGAAAGATTACCGTGTTTGACGCGGTTTGACCGACCTTGTTTGAGAAAGGCAATGTCAGGGAAATAAATGCCTTCCAAAAATCAATTGTGTTTGAGCGCAAGGAGCTAAGTTTAGAATATTTTGAGAAAGGCAATGTCAATGCCTTCCAAAAATCAATTGTGTTTGATCGCAAAACCCTCTCTAGGGTGGGTTATGATGTTATCTATATATTATTAGTGAATAAATAGGCCCAAGCCCGTTTGTGGGTTTAGGGTATTAGGGTGGGTTATGATGTTATCTATATATTATTAGTGAATAAATAGTTATTCATGTTGAGATAAGGTTACTTCGTGCTAATTGTGTCACGTTCGATCACGTTTTATATGATATAAACATTTATCTAGTTTGTCTTACTTAGGAATTTTTTATATTATCATTGCCATTACCTTTTTCCATTTATTTTATCTCTTTCTGTATGTTTGTTGTTCTTTCTTTTTTCTCATTGCTGTTTATTTTTCTTTTTAGTTTGGAGTCAGATACGAGCACAATATCATTCAAACAGACATGTGTGTAAACTTTCACAAACCATTGTTTTTTCTAGCTATGTTGTTTGAATTTTCTTTTAATTTATTGTATCTTTATTGTTGTGCTTTTTCTTCAGCTCTGAGGGCAGCTCTTATGACATTAGTGTCATATGGAGCTGGGTCTCCACTTTGGCTGTGTTATTGGCTTCCATCTGCATCTCCTTCTCTTCACTCCAAGCTTCCCAACGTTCTGACATGGCCTATACTGTATTTATTGCTTTTACACCAACAATACATGCTCTAGATCAGCATGTCAGGGTGCTTTATTACCCCAACCGTTTGGATATTTTTTTTACATTTTCTGAGGCTGCAAGAGAGGTTTTCTCCGCTGTGGTGGGTCTCAACCACCTCTTTTAAATCATTGTTATCTAAAAAAATCGTAAAGAACCTCTAGTCTTTTCTGACGCAATCGTTTTTTTTCTTTTTATATTACAGGCTGCAGTGTTTTTTTTGCAAATCCTGGAGTCCGAGCTCAAACTACATTATAATGTTACCAAAGCTGAAGAACTGGATGAAAAACTTGTAAACAAGCCGTATGAGTTTCATTATCCCCTAGATGTCATCCCGGTAATATGCCATCCTTTGTTCTTTTTTCATGAATCTGTGGTTATTTGTATGCTCTGCTCTTCATCTTTTGTGTTACAAGTACTAGTCTAAGACCCGTGTATACCCGTGTAATACACGGGTAGCTTAATTTTATTATTCCAGACCCTTTATCAAAAGTAACCACTATGACTCACATAACAATTTGTAATTTTGATCTTTTGATTATAGCACAAATTTAATTATCTGAAACTAACTAATCACTACACTTGAATTACACCACCAAAATTATATGTTTAACTTTGTTCTTTTTTCGCTTCTTTAAATTAAAATTTTAGTAACTTTCAATTTTGTTAACAAAATTTATACACCATGTATTAATGTATATTGAATAAATGAACCATGTAGTATTTGAGTCACATATAGGGATGTTTGGGTAGACTTATTTTTTTGAGCTTATTCGCTTATTACATCTTGTAAAGCTATCAACCCCAACATATTGGTGAAGCTTATTCGCTTACCACTACTTATGTGTCAAACAATTAGAGTAATTGCTATTTCAAAACTTAATTGCCTAAAACATTTGATAAACATCAAGCCCGACCTTAAACATGTAGCACAAGCACAAATTAACCAAAGAATACTGGCTATCCATTAAATATACAACAACCAAATGCCACAAACTCACAAAAAACTACCAAATATCATAATCCTAACACAATCCTAAAACCTAAGCTTTCTGAAATACCTATCCTAAATACACATTCAAATAGAAAAAAACAAACCTAATCCGAAGATATGAACTTTTGGAAATATCAATGTTTATATAGTAACAACTCAATTGTATCTATGAAGTTGAAAGTTCAGTTATCACATATACGATATGTATATAAGACTTAATAACACTTACAATGAAAAATCAAGATACTTGATATATAAGTCATCTTGAAGTAATAGTTCTCAGGAAG
>BQNB010101995.1:0-24348 GCA_026074375.1 Tanacetum coccineum
TAACATATATCTTCTCGTTTTCAAGTCAAATAAGTTTAAAAAAATTGTAAATGAGAGATATGTAATAATAAATATGATTTATTATTTAAATGCGTTTCGAAAAATTACCAGTTACGCGGTAATTGTTTTTATGTGACAATAAAAGGTTCAAAGTCAAGTCAGACCCAAAAAGTCAAAGGGTAAAATAGTCATTTAAAGTTCTGAAAATTGCCGGTTGTCACACCAATAGGTGACCTTGGGAGCAACGAGTATGTTCTCGATTAATTAGTAAAGACTCGGTTAGGGGACTACTAGTGTATGAATTGCCATTAAGCAGTAAGTGGGTAAAGTCTCCATGATCTAGGGTTTAACAAGATCACCATAGCTGTAACCCCTAAGATAGATTATAATCAGCAAATAAGGATGCTTTATGCGGATGTGTTTAATTGTGATAGAATTCTATGTGTATAGGTTTAAGAAAGAAGTACCGCCTTAATCTTAAGAATGATATGCCGCCTTAAGATAAGTAATCATTACACTAAATAAACAAACCAACGTTCTGATTGGATTAATAATGGTTAATACAGTTTTCTTATATTTGGCTAGACCCTCTTTTATCTTCTGTTAATTTGCTTGCGTGTGTTTTAGTATCTTGAATTGGTTTTAGTCACCACCAAACCCGTGCTAGTCTCTAAGACTGAAAACCCCCCTTATCCATTAGATTTATGATTAACATAGGTTTAGCATAGGTTTAATATAGATTAGACTAACTTAGATTAGAAAAACTAAAGTATTATTAAATTGAAAGTGTTTCTCGCTCTCAGTGATCGACACCCTACTTACCACGAAACTCCCATCGACCGTGTATACTGCCCGTTAAAGTGTTGTTTTTGGTTAAGGCGGCAAAATATAAATTTTAAACTTGAATCATAAATTACAACCATACGACAACACATTAACATGAGAGAAGAATGGATTTATAAAAGTATTTCTGTCAAGTCCTTAAGTGTCTTGTTAAATCGATTCATCAGAAGTATCATCCGAGACTAGAGTTGTGGGTTCATTAGCATTTGGTTCTTCTAATGAGGATACTATTTGAGGAGCTTCATTGTCTTCAACGATGATTAAAGATGATGAAGGAGTCTCTTCATTATTGAGAGTAGTTGCAGCGGAATTAGTTGACACTTCGGGAGATCTTGTCTCATAGTATTCTTTATACAAAGGACCAAACAGATTATCCGTTGATGGTGTTTCATTTGAGTCTTCTGATGAATCTTGAAAATTCGAGCAGTTTTATCCAGGTTCTAAACTGTTACATTCAAAAGCCACTTCCGTAAGCTCATCAAATTTTACATGAATGGTTTCCATAATTTTTCTCGTTCTGTGATTGTAGATTCGAAACCCTCTTGATGATTCAGAATAACCAATAAAGATGCCAATGTCCGCCTTTGGTTTCATCTTCCCAATGTCATCATGGTCATTTGTTAGATAGCAAAAGGATCCAAACACATGAAAGTACTGAACGTTGGGTTTTCTGTTCTTTATCAACTCATATGGAGTCTTGTTGTAAAAAGTATGGACTAAAGAACAATTTTGCGTAAAGCAAGCAGTGGAAATAGCTTTAGCCCATAGAAATTCTGGTGCTTTTGAAAAGATGAGTATTGTGCGTGCAACCTCAACAAGTGTTTAATTTCTTCGTTCAACAACACCGTTTTGCTGAGGCATTCTAGCAATTGATGTTTGATGCATAATGCCAAGCTGTTCATAATGAGACTTCAGTTTTTCATTTTTAAACTTAGTGCCATTATCAGATCGAACCTTCTGAATTTGAACTCGTATATTTCGTTGAATCTGAGTAATGAACTTAATGATCATCTTTGGAGCCTCATGATTTGTACTAAGAAAGTATACCTACGAGTTAAGTGAGTAATCATCGACAATTACCATAATATATTTTTTCCATTAATGCTTTCTACTCTTATTGGACCGCACAAATCCATGTGAATCATCTCCAGTTTGGAATGAGTACTTGGAACCAATTTAGGTTTGAGGGTGGATTTCTTGCTCTTTCCTTGCTCACAGGCTGGACATAAATGGCCTTTATCATACTTAAACTTCGAAAGCCCATCAACTAAGTCTTGTTTAGTAAGATGATTAATGGTACTGAAGTTCAGGTGAGAAAGTCTACAGTGCCATAATCATGATTTTGTTGATGTAGCTTTGGACATTAAGTAGACAAGAGATGAAGTTGCCATGTCAGAAATGGAGACGGTGTAGAGATTAGAATCACGAGAACCGGTTAACAGATCTTCACCCTCTAAATTCCGAACGAATCAAGTTTAGATCGAAAGGCTACTTCTAGATCCCCATCGCAAAATTGTCCAACCGAGAAAAGGTTATGTCCAAGGCCCTCAACATAGTCTACGTGACATATCATGAGGTTTCCGTGAACGTAATCTCCATATCATGTGATTGCTGCAAAGTGATCATTTTTGAAGCGGATTGTTCCCATGAATTTCTCTACAAAATTTCTCAGCAGTTTAACATTGCCAGTCATATGCTTCGAGCACCCACTATCAACAATCCAAAGGACGAGTTGGATCACCTGCACCACATGAGGAAACACGAATGGAAGAGTGGACAGTTTGGCTACCTATTTTTGAGTGGTAACCAGTGTTTTAGAGTGAGTTACGGCACTAGCTCTACTCTTATTAACACTTGGTGGTTTTTGTGTAGTTAGGCTCTTAGGTGACCAATTTAAACTTGGCTGAGGTTCAAACTTTTTCAGCCACTTCCTGCATGTTTCTATTTTGTTTTTCATGTAAGTGGTAATGTCCTATGTTACCTAGATTATGGAGTTAGTGGTGAAGCATGAGAGACCTTATTTGTTGCTTTTGGGGGTAGCAACACTAAACCTAGATTTCACAACTACGGGAGTAGCTCCTAAATTACTAGATTTTGCCACTATAGGGGAAGTAAACAAGGCCCTTTATACTCTAGAATTCACAAACAAAGCATATCGAGCAACGCATTTATCATCAGATATCATAAAAACATCTTTGCCACACAAAACACATACAAGATTCAAACCATCATTCATAGCGTTTACAACTTTTACATTTTTAGTTTTTGATTAAGAAACATTCAAATTCGATGTATTACTCTTATTGGAAACTAAACTAACACTACTTTAAGGTTTCTTGAATTCCTTAGAAGTGATCTTAGACTTAGTATGCAATGAGACTCTTTTCTTCAAATTATTGCCCTTAAACTCTGGTCTGCTAACACTACTAGAACTTGCTACTTGATGAGGTGTCATTTTATACACTTTTTCAGGGACATTTAACCCCTTAAATCATGCAAATATGCCCAAAATACGTGCTTAATCATTTGTTTTTGTGTTTTTAGCATTTGGGAAGCTTTTGGAGGATATACACGTGACTTGGACTCAATTTGGGAAGAAACGGACAAGATTACAACTCTACACCAAAGTCGATGAAGAATAGCCATATAGTGGTAGGAGACGACGTCACAAATCCTTGTAACGACGTCAGGATATACAAGGGACAACGCCAGAGAAATCAAAATGGCTTTAGAACTTAACCGACATAGTGAAGCCCTAGAATATTCGGCGGGGCGACAGCGTTAGACCTATAACGCGACGTCGTCGCGACCTTTTTTCTATATAAACTCGTTTTTAGGGTTTTAAGTGTGCAACTTTAGGGAAACGAACCCTAACGATATAGTTTGAGTGTGGAAGCTTTTAGGCTTGTTTTAGGGTATTAAAACCCTTTTGTATCAGCCTTAAACACACGTTTCAATCAAGTGAAGTCTTCTATCTTTTATTCATTCAATATGTCTATGTGTTGTTTGATTGATTCTTGTTCTTCGTTTCTCTTTGACATGCTAGGCTAAATCCATTAGTATTTACTTATGATTGCATGAAACTTAGTTTGTAGATCTTTTTATTATTGCTTCTTTTGATGGATGTGCGTGTTAAGCTCTAGACTACCTTACCCCTAATATGGTTGATCCCTCTTAAGTGTTTTAATGCATGTAATGTACTCTTAGGGGCCTTGTAATAGTCTTCATACTACCTTACCTATGTGTTGCCTTAACATAATATTATATAGACGGCGAATTCGTGTAATCTGTTCATGACCTAGGAAATACTTACACAGATCATCACAAGGGTGACAAAGCAATAAGATTAGGAGTAGCAAACTAAGGAGTAATGCATGACTAAGTAAATATGTTTGTTTTCCTATCGAGTTAACACCAAAGTAGTTTAGATTTAATATTAGTTTAATTAAGTTTTAAAACCAAACCTCTCAAAACCTGAATTTTACCTGCATACTAAAAAAATATAAAAATATAAAAATAATCTTCTTTTAACCCCTTAGACCTTCATTACATTTTGTTCAAGCCTTCCCAACCTATTCCCCTAGAGAACGATAACAACCCCGAGTCTTGCCTATTGGTATGTGCTTAATTACACATACCATTTTCCATTAAAATCAGACTTAAAAGACCAAAAATGTACCAAAAATACATTGTATTTGTATGTTTTGCATTTGTATTGTGCAGGTAACGGATATCTAATAAAAGGACAAAAACCAAGTCAAAACGGACAAAACCGAGCACGGAATGGAAAAGCGTGAAAAGTCAAAGTCAACCCTGACAAAGCCAAAAGTCGAAGACAAAGCCGTAACCGAAGAAATACTTAATGGGTTGGGTCAACCCATTAAGCTATTTATACAAGTCAAAGAAGCCCAAAAAAAATAAGTTGAAGGGGCATTTCTGCCAACCCCTCAAACTTATAACCATACAAGGACGAGCCATGCAATAACTCTAAACAACATGAGGGGCTTAACCTGCCAAGTCCTCAAAAGAGTTATAACACCACAAGGACCATCCCTGCAATATAACAATATGACTTGAGGGGCCAGTTTTGCCATTTCCTTAAACTTTTACCCTGCCAAAAATCAAATCACTGTTTATCTCTCCCATTTTCCCGCCAACCCTATTTTAGCACTATTTACCATCACTTTCCTCAAACCCCACCTTATAAACAGCAATTGCCACATTGGCAATCCCCTTTAATGCCATTGGTCCATGATAAAAAGGCAAAGATTGAAAGGATGAGATCAAAAGACTTGGGCTCTACTCAATTTGGACGGCTTGGATGAGCTTTTGAAGTCTCTCACACAACAAACACACCATTGATTCTGTCTCACAAAAGAAACACAAACGGGTGAAGACTCAAGACCCCAAGACTTATTTAGCTTAGTATATAAGTAGGGCATTGTAAGCCCTTAGAGGCAGTTAGTTAATTTTAGTTTACTTTCAGCTTATATCTTAAGTCATTTTTAGCTTATTGTACTTTTCAATTCAAGTCTTGTAATCTTTCTTCAAGTTTTAATGAAATTTAAGTTTTGTTCTAAAAATATGTTTTTAAGTTCATTTATGTTTTAAAACACTCTATAAGCTCATAAAAGCTCTTTTACCTTGTTACTTAAGCTGCTTCTTAGATCTCACAAGCTTTTACCATAGCTTGTGAGATTTTGAGTATAATTCACCAAAAAAATAAAAAAATAAAAGAATCTGTCTAGAACACTTGGAGCATGGTTTATTCTGGATGACCATGGGTTAGAACCTCATGGGAGGTGTTAGGAAAGTGAGTTGGGTACATTGTGTTCTTTACAAAAGCTTAGACTTTTGTAAGTTTTTCATTTTTCCATTTCTCTTGCATTTTTACTGTTCAACTGCTTATTGTGCTTATCTTTTGCTTGTATCTGCTTATTCTAGCTTGTTTATGCTAATGAATGCTTATTTATGCCTGTTTGTAGCTTAGATGTCAATAGATTAATTTTTTTTTATTATAATATGTCTTATTAGCTTAAAAAAATTGCATAATCTTTAATCTTGTTGGTTTTGCTTATTTAAGTGTTAAAAGTTGCTTATTAGGTTTGATATAAGTTGTTTATAATCTGGTCTTAAGAGTTTGTTCATAAAAAAATCAAGTTATTAAGTTAAAATTAGTAAAAATATGCTTAAAGGGGTGTTTGGAGTAACTATGTTCATGGGTCAAAATGGGTCAGGATTCACTTTGTGCTCTTGAGTTAACTTAGATTAGATAAAAGTAGTAGTAAAAGTCAGTTAGTTTAAGTTTTCAAGTGTTTAATCTTAAATTTTTAGTCTATAAAACTTGTTATTTAAATCTGTGTACTCATAGCTAATTCAATCATCCAATATGATTAAGCCTTTGAAATTTGTGAATTGGTGATGTTTTTGAGCCTGTTTAAGTGTTAAAACAAGTTAAGAACCAAAGCCTTTTAGCCTGCATTTGTTGTTTTTGTTATTGCCCAAATCTGTCAAAATTTCACCAAGTCTAGAAAATTTAAGATATAGCTTTTTCAATTGCTTTTTCTGGCTTATTCTTAATTTCAAAATGGTTTTTGATTGATGATATATGTTCTTTGAGGTTTAAATTTCATCTGTTTTGAGGTCTTATATCCATAAGGATCTGTTTGTTACCTTATTTTTAAGCTCAAAAAGTAGGTTTTGTAAAGTTGCAAAAAAAATTAAGTGTTGAAATTTGAGTGACAGCTTTTTCATAAGCATTTTTCTTGGCTTATCTTTGTTTCAAACTCCTTTCTGATTGTTGATTCTTGTAGCTTTTTGGATAAGCTTTAAGGGCACATAAGCCCTTAAGCCATAAGGATCCATCTAGGGACTTATTTTTAAGCTAAAAAGTACCCCTTGTGGTTGTGTGATTGGCAGTTTTGAACTTATAGCTTATTTGCTTTTCATTGCTTATTTGCTTGTTTACCTAGCTTATTTGTGTTTAGTTTTGCTTATTAGGATAGTCTAAGTCCAATTTAGCTTAATTATTTTAGTTTAGAGCTTATTAGAGCTTATTTAGTTATTTAGTTTAGTATTTTTAGTCAAAAATAGCTTTTTAGTGAATCTGTCCTTTTAGCTTATTTTCATTTCATTTCTTGGCTTATTTTTGTTATAATATGCTTATTAGGTATAGCTAAACAACTGTGTTAGCTTATTTCTCATTTTTACTAACTTATTTGCTCTTAAATATCCAAACAGTTTAGCCATTTTAGACTTAGTGTAAAACATCTTAATCTGTCAAGCTTTTGAGCTTATTTCTGAGCTTATTTGTAAGTTTTAAAATTTTTGTCTTCATTAAAGTTTGTTGTTTACAGCTTATTTATAAGCTGTGTAAAAAAGTTTTAAAAAAAGCAAAAAGGGGAAGGTGGAAGTCCAAGGTGAGCAGGGCTCGAACCCTGGACCTCACACCCTCAACCCTTATAACACACACACTCTACCGCTGCGCCCTTGGGACTTTTTCGTTATAGTCCCAAGTGGTTGGTTATTTAAGGACTTTTTGGCCCATTAAGCTTATAAGTTGTTTAAGCTTTTTTACAGCTTATTTTGATAAGCTGTGTTACCCCTTTTATTTTTCTTAGATCCATCACTGTTTAAACTATTTTTTGTAATTTTTTCAGATTTTTCATAATTCGTTTAGTATTTTTAATATTTAATTTAGATTAAATTCGTTTTTAATTCATAAAAATTATAAAAAAGTCAAAAAAATATAATTCTTTTTTAGAAAATTTTCTTTTAACATTTAGGACTTAGGAAAATTAGATTTGCTTTCGTAGGGTTAAAATTGCAAAATTTGATTTTTTAAAGAACGAGATTGAATCCCGTTCACGTTTTTCGTGTTTTTAAGCTTAAATCACTTCCGTTTTTGGTCTAGTTTTCTTTGTTCTTACTTTTTAGTCACTTAGGACTTATAAAAGTCAAAAAGATCATTTTAGGATTTAATTTTGATAAATTAGGGTTTTTAGGTCACGTTTTAGGATTCCCGCTTGCGTTTTTAGTTTAAATTTGTGTTGCCTTCATTGTTTTTAGTGTATATTGCATTAATTTTCCCGTAGACTTAGAAAACCAATCAAAATCTTTTTCCATTCAAGCATCAATTATCAAACCGTCTTTCGACTTTCCATTGCATTCCTCATTGGGGATAACGACCCGGGAATCATACTTCCGGATTTTCTACATTGAGATTTTTGATTCTTATTATATATTTATATACTTATTATATTTAATATATATAAAGGGTTGAATTTCTGCAATGTCACCTATACTACACTACAACGGTTAGATACACTGCCTAGGGAGTTGTAAAACTTCTTGTGAAGTTACACAACAACCGCACATCACTACTTCCAGTAGAATTAGAAGAATACATGTTAGGTTAGCAATTGGCATTTGTGTTCTTGTTTTTATGATTCGATACATTCCTCGTGTAATGACATTCGTATTCCTTTTGTCTTGCTCAATTTTAGGTGAAGAACATGAAGTGACTGGTTTTGACTCGTCTTTTTTGACCTCAATCTTAGAAACCATCTTAGACTTTAAATCTTTGTTTATGTTGATCGGTGTTACACAGATAAGTTTTCCTAAGGTTGCAGATTTATCAAATTTAGTGTCCACATTCTTCCCTTTTTCAATAGATTTTATCTTAGCTTTAAGCTCATAAATTGTCATCAAAAGATCTTGATTCTTATAACTCACATCACCATAAGTATATGTATTTTGATGGACATTTTCAATCAATTCATTAACTTCCCGTTGATGTTGAGCCCGTGTCGTTTTTATTGAGTTGAAAAGTGTGGAATATTTGAGTTTTATATTTTCTCTTTCTTTGAGCAAAGACTCGACTTGAAAAGCTAACGACACATTCTCATCATTCAACTTTGCCATTTTTGACTTCCAAGAGATATCACAAGCATTTTTATCTTTTTGATGTTTCAATTGTAATTCAAAATCAATGCTTTTAGCTTGAGACCATTGAAAATCATTTTCAAGAATCACAATTCATTTTAGCAAATTTTCTTAGACATCTTTGGTGTCTTTTGAAATTATCTCAATTTCATTCTTCAACATTTCATTTTTATGTTGTTCAACAAAAATCATCACACAATCACTAACTTCTCTTTCTAAGGATGTTCCAAAAGTAGATCAATTTCTTTTGAAAAATTTCATTTCGTTGTGATTGTTCATCAACTTTTCTTTCCATTGATTCAAAAATATCTAACATTTCCTGTACTTCTTCTGTAATCTCCTTTTTAATTATCTTTGTGCATGATTGCAATGATTTTGAAATCGGGCGTACCTCCATATTAAATATGCGTCGTATATAGATTTTATTGTCATATATAAAATTCGTGTCAATATCGATGTGAATATTACAATGAACAAGGTTATCCAGATTTTGGATTTCTTTTTCAAGATTAACAAACAATTTTAGTAATTGACTTTCTTTTGGCATATTTTTCGGAGATAAACTCGACTTTTGTGGACTCGATTCAGGAGTTACATTAGAAGTAGAAGGTGGTGAAAGATATGTTTGATCAACAGAAAATTCATTTTGAGGAACAAATGATTCATAAAGCTTATTTAATTTCGCATAATCAAGTTGAATCATTTTATCTTTCATTTTCAATTGACTTTTTTTTGGCGTTCTCAAGAGTTTCCTCGGAATCAGGTAAATTAACGGTCAATCCAGCATATTTATGGTTTTTGCCGTTATACATCTTAGGTTATGCTTTGATGGATTCCTTGAGACGTTCTGGATTTTGATATCCCAAACAAGTTTTCATGTTTGGATCATAAACAGAATTTGGTTTTGTACCAAGCACGTAAATTGTTTGAAGTGAATGTGACATTTTGAAAACAACTCGTTCATGAGATTTGAGTTTTTCTCCTAATGTGACAATGTCACACCCCCAGACGGGGCCTGGACGGAATACGTGTCCGAGGGCGTGACGTCATCATACTTCAAACACAAGGCACAAGAGAACGACCACTAATGGACGTTTTGAAAATAACAACTCATTGTATTTATTTAAAAATAGATAAGTTTACAAGATTTAAAAAGAAATTAAACATTTTTGGAAACGTAAGTAAAATGTAGCGGAAGCATAATTAAGTTTTGAAAAGTCAACGAGTATGAATGATAATAAAGTCTTGAAAGATGATATCATATTTCACGTAGACTCCACATAGCACGTCAAGAAGTCCAAAGCTAATCACCTGAGAAAAACATGCTAAAAACGGTCAACATAAAGTTGAGTGAATTCATAGGTTTAAGTAAAACATTTATGAGGATAAAAGACGTTTAGTGAATACAGCTTCACTCAAAGTTATATGAAAAGTGTTTATAATTAGGAAATGTTCAACCAAAGAATGTGGGGGACCACAAAGATTTAAAAGCGTATTGAAATCTTAGCAAGTATTACGATTCACATACAAAGCACATTTGGACGTTATAACAAATACAACTCTCACATGAAAAGTATTTAATTGTTGAGCTAAGCTCATGACAAACCGATGCCTTAATAACAACATGCATATCATTCATGCACAAGTATTCCTGCCCTTAACTTGTGTCCCAAACCAAAGATCCACCACAACGCACATCGACATGACATATATCCCGTTTGTTTCTTACGTTATGAGGAACCAAAGCAGATAGGGATAATGTAGTCCAATAGATCTAATTATTCATTAGCGCTCACTTAACCAATCCAATGGCCATAGGTGACCTAACGTTCATGATATTTTCAGGCAATTAGTGGTTTGTAAGCAAACTTATAGGCAACACAAAACAGGAACAATAAACAATAAATTACTTTGTGCCAATTGTAAAAGTTAACCAACTTTTTCGTAAAAGCTAAAGTACTTAAATCAAAGAAAAATTTATTGTGAATTCAATCATGTAACGATTTTGTAATCAACAGTATAAACGAAAGTCGAAATTCAGTAACGTAAACAAGTTTATAAACGATCATGTTTCTTACCCCAAAAGTAGTAAAGTATATGTAAAACAAGTAAACTGTGGGGCTATGAACTCACCTTAATGTTGAGGAACAATTGACAGATAGGCATCTAATATGCACAACACAAACAAAAGACGAAACGGCTCGATCAAGAAGTTGCAACTAATCTTATCAACTAATACCCACTACCTTAGAATGATGAATGTGATATGTTGATAAAAGATTTACATCTCAAGTTGTAATAGTTTGGTGGTTAGTTAAATAAAAGATATCAAAAAAACAACCAATATGTTCCGTACATATCACGTAGGAAAATGAACGATTTTATAATTCATACGTTGAGTTATATAATAAAGACAAGCATCTAAAAGAATAAATCGAAGTATATAATACTTTACAAGTATTATATAATGAAGAGAATAAAAATAATTAAACAAAATAAATCGACATCTTAGTAAAATCACCACTTAATAAATAATAAGTTAGTGTCTAAAGTAAACGTAAACCGTTTTTAAAGTTAACTATTAGAAAAACGGATGTTTTCAAAGTATTTACAAATGTAATGACTTTATTTCTAGTCAGGAATTTAATAAAATAATATTTTTAATAATAATATTTTCGATTTTCTAACGGTAGTTAATTAAAATAGTTGTTTCTATTGTAAACAGTATGATTTTTCGTTTGTTGTCTGGTTAATGTATAATATAGATTAAAAATCTTAAGACTATATATATTTGTCCTTTTATCGGGTTTCTAAAATATTAGGATTATAGTAAAAATGACTAAGTATAAGAATTTATAGAAATTTCGGCATGACCTATTCGTTTATAAGACGTATCCATTTTTACTAAAATCAATGTTTTTCCCCCTGAGCTGAACCAAACGCACCCTAATGGCTGAACCAAACAGCCCTATATGGGCAGTTAAACCCAGAAACAAACACCCTTGTTAGGCTGTCACTAAACGCAGAACCAAACGCCCTTATTTGCTAGTTAAACGCGTATCCAAACGCCCCTAAATTCTGTTTAAACGCAGATCCAAACACTCCTAAGGTTGTTATACATAAAAAATGAAAATAGTAAAAATGACAACCTTCATTTTACCAAATTTATCCCACGATGCAACAAAATAAATAACTGGTTTATATTTATAAAAACTTTTATATTTTTAATGGCCGATTATACCAAACAAACCACTAAATCCCTAATCGTGCCCGGAACACTAAACCAAATAAACCACACGACGATGGTGACGACGACGATGACGGAGTCATGGTAGCTGTGGGTGGAGGCTGGGAAAAACCAAACGCACCTTGTTGGTGCAAAACCAAACGCACCCTTTTGTGGTGTTGGCGGCTGGTGGTGAGGAGGTGACAAAAGTGGTTGTGATGTGGTGATGATGAAGGCGACGGGTGGTGGCGTCACGGCTGGTGAACATGGCTGTGGTGGCGTCGGTTGGAGGAAGCCACGATGGTGTCGTGTTTGAGGATGGTGATGATGAGTGACTGTGGTGATGTGGTGAGGGTGGTGACGAGGTGTCAGCCGTGGAGGGTGATGGCGGTTGTGGAAGGTGGGGTCAGTGGTGAGGTGGCCACGGAGACGTGGTGACGAGGATGGTGGTGAGGTGGCTGCGAAGGTGGGGCAGTGGAGAAGATGGTGGTGATGTTGTTGATGTTGGTCTCGGTTGGGAGGTGGGACGAGGGTGGTGATCGGGGTGGCAGCGGCTGTCGCCGGAGTTTGGCCGAAAATCTGGCCAGAAAAAAAGGGGAGAGGAGAGGAGGTGTGTATGTGTTGGTGGCTAGGTTAAAATGAGATGAAACCCTAGCACTTTTGTTTATATACCCAAAACTATGAAAATAAAATGTAGCAAGTGTAGTATAGTTTAGGGTAAAAGTTGTAAATATTTCTAAAAGGACCATAAGTGCACTTTTTGTTAAATAATGACTCGGGACTCGTTTAGGCTAGTTAACGGTTGAATTAAAACACGAAAGTTGCGTCATTGCGTTCCAAATGATTTTTTCTATGAAAATGAGTATTTACTTGACTATATTTTATAAATGTTTTTATAAAATTTATTTAATGTTTATTATTTATTTGGGTATCATGGGTAAGCGTTGTCCGTAAAAATAAAACTTTTATTTGAGCATTCGCGTTTTCAAATAAACGCTTTTGAATAAAATGTAAAATAATTTATTAAATAATTTAATAAAAAGTGTTAATTAAATATAAATTTAATTATTCTATAGTGTCGGTACGTTGTTGGTGCGGTGTTCAAAACGTTGAAAGGCTATTTAAGTCATTTTCTGCTTGGTTTCGTGTCTCGGTAAAACTGAAAAGTTTCCCCCAAATGTCGTTTTACATCAAATTGCTTTAGAGTCCGAGTCGTGAAAATGAAATTTAGTGGGTCGTTTTTTATAAGTCAACTTAGGAATAACATATATCTTCTCGTTTTCAAGTCAAATAAATTTGTAAATGAGAGATAATAATAATATTTATGATTTATTATTTAAATACGTTTCAAAAATTTACCGGCTACGCGGTAATAGTTTTTATTGACCCGTAAAAGGTCAAAAGTCAAAAGTCCAAGTCGGAACCAAAGTCAAAGGTAAATAGTACTTTTAAAATTCAAAAATTTCGTGTTGTGACATACTACCCCATTAAAAAGATCCCGTCCTGAGATTTCATTTTTGTTAACCTATGGTGTGTCCAAGAAAAGATTTAAGATTTTTAAATAACTAGTTTTAGACATGACGTTGATACTTTATTCAGCAAAATTCGATTTTTCGACACTTCTTAATATGCATAAATTTTGGCTAGGTTTGACCAGGATATTTAATCCATCAGAATAAGTACCTTAGAAAAATATCATTACAAGTTATATAATTGATATAAACGCGTTATAAAGAAAGTCTCTTAATAGTGAAACCATCAAAGGAGAAAGTGTAGGCGCGTGGGTATGTCTGTATAAGGGTTTCAAATGTTTAGAGGCGGAGTCGGGTTTCTGATATCTGTAGGGTTCGACGTTTAATTTCGGACGAGGCTAATGAATGTAAGTATTCAACTTACTTAGGAAGTACAAGGATGAATCATGGCTCAACACACCATAAGCAGACGATGCGAATAAAGTGTAACCGAACGGCTCTAACCGCAACTTAAAAAAAATAGACGCGCCGTAGAACGAGAAATAATAATAATAACGGAACGTTGCACACAACGTTTAATAAGGAAATAGACAACCATATATGTTTGTGCTTTAGTTTAGTCAACAAAAATGTGTCTTTACGAACTCGTTAAGTTTATGAAGATGTTACGACGTTCTTACGAAAAGTTACTATTTATAGAAAGTTTCCATTTTGGGAAAGTTTTTAGTTTCGGGGCGTTAATAGTATCCCCTAATTTAATCGTTTCCAAATTTCCAAAAACGAACTAGTGGAACCCTAGCGTCTAACCAAAATCCTTAGCTCGCTATATATATATATATATATATATATATATATATATATATATATATATATATAAACTTGCTATATTTAAAACAACCATCGGCAATGACTTATCATTTTTAGAAAATTCCTAAACCTTCGTTTTGATATTAAGAAGCTCTACGAATATTTTCAAAGACTTTCGGCACTTAATAAACCTTTAGAAACATTTTTAAACATCCGTTTACCCTCATTTAAAACTCGGACCAACAACTATATTTTTATAAATCACCCATGGACTTGACCATAAACTTGACCATAACACTGCCATATTTTCCAAACTATCCAAAACTCTTTTATGCCAAAACTAATCAACCAAATTCACTATAATTCAAGCCTAACCTCATCGCCATCTTTGTTGCAACTCACAAATCTCACAACCTCTCAACAAGAACAATTTATATATCCGAAATCATCAAAAATCTTTATTAAAATATTTATTCATTTTAATAAATTTGAAAATCATAGCACAAACACATAGAGTCGTGAATCAAAAGTATAAGAATACACAGCAATAATAACTATAACAAACGGTGACGAAATACGAAGAGTGGACATTTCAAGAAACAATATCCCCAAAATAAAGGTCAACAAATGGGAGGAGCTCACGAAAGAGCTCAGGTGATATGTGACGAAATATCGTACTCAGTCGTTAGTTCGAGGATAAATCAAATCCATTAGCTCAAAAGCGAACAAGTCGGTTAGCTCCGCAAACAGTTCATGATCGTAAGGTTTTGTAACGGCAAGAGTAAAAATTTTAAGAATGAGATAAGGTAGTTCAAGTGAGGTCTTAAGGTTCTGCTGAATGGTAAGACACGATTGCGTTTCTAGATCTTTTTAACGGATTCCGGTGATTATTGGGTTCGAGTTCATACTCATGTCATATCGGTAATGTTCCCAAATATTTAGGTCGTGTGTCGAGTTGTTCTTCTCATGAACTTTCAGTTGATGGTAGCTAGTCCTTAGGTCAATTTTCGAGTAGACGCTACATCCTCGCAGTTGATCGAAAAGATCGTCTATACTAGGTAACGGGTAACGGTTAGCTTGTAAATTTTTGATTGTCCTTGTACATCCTGAAGGATCCATCAGAGGTTTTATCTGTACGAGGATCTCATAATTTACGTGATTCTATCTCACTAAAAGGTAAGTATATTGAAGAAAATCTTCTAGTTCTATTGGTTATAATCCAATTAGAGTGATATGCTCATTACATTCTAGAACCTTTCAATCCGTAATTTCCATGACTACAGGAAGCATGATTTAGTCTCTCGGCTAAAGTTGTGGTGTTTCCACATGGTAAGGTTAAAGAAAAGCTACTTAGTTATGACGTTTACGGATGCAAATACTGACTGACACGACTCGTGAATACGTACACAAAATATTAATAAAACACAAGTACAATATAATCTCGTTGACAATGTAAAGGAAGGAAAAAGAAAAAAAATAGAGATGGAACATAAAGGTAATTTGACAAAATTTTATGGTGACTACTCCCAGCATAACATGGTCCTTCCTGAATTATACATAGGTGATCAGGCTATGCATAATTTAGGAACTAACGATAAATTGCTCATTTCGTCAAACTAATGTTATGTTAAAAAAATCTTATATGGTATAAACGATATAATTTATAAGGTAACAAAACAGTTCGTGGTAATGAAAACAAGGTAGTTTATATAACGACATAAGGTATTTTGTAAGATAACAGGAAATGTTTTATGAGGTGATAACAAAATAGTTTACGAGAAAGTTACGTGACGGTTTATAATGTAATGGTAACAAATGGTTTACAAGTTGACAACCTAATAATTTATAAAGTGACAACGTAATGGTTTATAAAAGACACGAAGTAGTTCATAAGATGATGACGACATAGTTCATAAATTAAGAGCGAAATAGTTTATAAATGACAACGAAACAATTCATTAAGTGACAACGAAATAGTTTGTAAGATGACTGCAAGGTAATTTATAATAGGGTAGAAAAAGAGTTTATAATTAACCGTAAAATAGGTTATAAGATGGAAACGAGTTAGTTCATTAATTGATAGTCAAATAAGTTATGAGGTAATAGTAGGATAATTATAAAATGTTGACAAAATGGTTCATGGAATGATATCAAAATAGTTTATAAGGTGTTAAAATAAACAAGAAGCTATCAGCAAACGGTTTGTAAACTGGTGTAAAATAGTTCATAGGATACCATCCAGTTAGTTAATAACAATAAGACAGTTTACATAATAATAGTGAAATGGGTTGTAAGACGGTAAAGGAGTAGCTTACTTATATTTACTAGAGAATTGAAGTGTAACTGACAAAATCATCATGACACAAATTGAACAAATGATTTAGGAAAATCCATACAATACACGAAATTCACAGGTAAGTACTAGCGCAAAACTCTTAGAGATTACAGTCTAAGTCTACTTAGGTTTCACTAAATAAGGAAATATCTCTCCTTAAACATCAGCGTTATCTTTGACGGCGTTAGAGCTCCAACGAGTTTTAACCTCCTAAATACGGTTCGCACGGTTTAGATTTCTAATTTACCACTGCGGCCTCTAAGTTGAATATCAAAACGGGTGTCCTACAATTCCTACTAACACGGCCAACACTCTTATAGTTATTGCACTTCACAGTGCAGTGTGGTGCAACTTACATTTGTTGTAGAAGGGAAATTTTGCTACATATCCGTCCTTGTAATTTGGTTTATCCTTACTACCTTGGTTTCCTAACGTACGACCTAATCCATTTAGTCGCGAGCCATGTGGATTCTTTCCTCATAACAATATTAGCTTCAATAGCATTAGCAATTTGTTGGGTTACAATACACTCGATCATCGTGGAACTCATTCCTTGTCTTGTCGTCGGTATTTACTTCAAAATCGAACGGGGTAAAGGAAATGAAATAAGTCGAATTTCAAAAGTCGTGTTTCTAAAAATGAGATGCTATGAGGTAATGGGTAAAAGTTGTGTGCGGATTAATCGGCATGCTCCTTGGAGTTACGAGAAGTAAGAGAAATTGAGACGTAACAAGATAAGGTAGATGTTTCAACAGTATAGGACAGGTGTTCAAAGTCGTCTACAGAGTCAAATAGTAAAATAGCCAGTGGGGTCGGCAGACTGCGACAAATTTTAAGGTTATGCAAAACGATATATTGTAAATTCGTGAAGAGTTTTATAGATCATCGTATTACTCACGATGTTTTAGAAGTAAACGAGACCATTGTGTCACTCACAATGTATTAGAGAAGTTTAGAGACCTTTGTGTCACTCACAATGTCTTAGAAAAGAATTTAGTATTTATATTGACAGCTTCTACATAAACAAGTGGGGGAAATATACGTAACGCAAACGTAAATCGCAGAGAAAAGATAACCGCGAAGAAAAGATAAGCGCAGAGAAAAGATAAACGAAAGACAAACGCAAGCTCATAGCAAAATAGAGCTCAAGGGCAAAACTAAAAGCAAAGCAACATAGATGTAGGGAATGATAAACGCGGGGCAGAGATAAACTCATATCATAGTAGGCTCAAGGCAAAATGATACTCACGTATACTCCATAGCAAAAGCACGTATAAGGCACACATAAAAGCACGTAAAGATCACATACTGGTTATAGACTAGCCCTAGATATTCTACCTAGATATTCTACCTGGTTCTCTATAACCTTGGCTCTGATACCAATCTGTCACACCCTCAGACGGGTCCTGGACGGAATACGTGTCCGAGGGCGTGACGTCATCA
The DNA here is from genome assembly GCA_026074375.1 of Tanacetum coccineum. Lineage (NCBI taxonomy): Eukaryota > Viridiplantae > Streptophyta > Magnoliopsida > Asterales > Asteraceae > Tanacetum > Tanacetum coccineum. The sequence continues at coordinate 18,071 of BQNB010101995.1, forward strand.
TACTTCGAACACAAGGCACAAGAGAACGATCACTAATGGACGCTTTGAAAATCATAACTCATTGTATTTATTTAAAAATAGATAAGTTTACAAGATTTCAAAAGAAATTAAACAATTGCGGAAACGTGAGTAAAATGTAGCGGAAGCATAATTATGTTTTGAAAAGTCAACGGGTATGAATGATAATAAAGTCTTGAAAGATGATATCATATTGTACGTAGACTCCACATAGCACGTCATGAAGTCCAAAGCTAATCACCTGAGAAAAACATGCTAAAAACGGTCAACATAAAGTTGAGTGAATTCATAGGTTTAAGTAAAACATTTATGAGGATAAAAAACGTTTAGTGAATACAGCTTCACTCAAAGTATTATGAAAAGTGTTTAGTAATTAGAAATGTTCAACCAAAGTAGTGTAGACCACAAGATTTTAAAGCGTATGTGACAATCTTAGCAGTTTACGATTTCACATACAAAGCACATGTTAACGTTATATCAAATACAACTTTACATGAAAGTATTTATTGTTGCGCTAAGCTCATGACATCGATGCTAATAACAACAGGGCATATCATATCATGCCACATAGTATTCTTGCCCTTAACTGGTGTCCCAAACCAAAGACCACCATAACGCACATCGACATGACATATATCCGTTTGTTCTTCATTAAGTGGAACCAAAGCAGATAGGGATAATTAGTCCCAATAGATCTATTTATTCATTCGCGCTCACTTAACCAATCCAATTGGCCATAGGTGACTAACGGTTCATGATAGTTCGGGCAATAGTGGTTTGTAGCAAAACTTAGGCAACACATAAACAGGAAACGATAACAGAAAATACTTGTGTCCAATGTAAAAGTAACCAACTTTTTCGTAAAAGCTTAAAGTACTTAAATCCATAAGTAAAAACGAGTGTGATGTCAATCATGTAACGAGTTTGTAATCAACGTATAAACGAGTTTGAAATTCAGTAACGTAAACGAGTTTGTAAACGAGCATGTTTCTCACCCCAAAAGTAGTAAAGTATATGTAAAACAAGTAAAACGTGGGGCTATGAACTCACCTTGATGTTGAGGAACAATTGACAGATAGGCATCTAATATGCACAACACAAACGGAAGACGAAACGGCTCGATCAAGAAGTTGCAACTAATCTTATCGGCTAATACCCACTAACTTAGAATGATGAATGTGATACGTTGATAAAAGATTTAGATCTCAAGTTGTAATAGTTTGGTGGTTGGTTAAATAAAATATATCAAAAAAACAACCAATATGTTCCGTACATATCACGTAGGAAAATGAAAACTAAAAAAAATACCCGAAAAATTTAAAATAATTCAATACATTGATAATTAAATAATAAAGACAAGCCTCTAAAAGGAAATAAAATCGAAGTATATAATTCTTTAACAAGGTATTATATAAAGAATGTGATAAAAATAATTAAACAAAATAATTCGACACGTCTTAGGAAATCACCACTTAAATAAATAAAAGTTATTGTATAAAGTAAACGTATGTTTTAAAGTTACGTATTAGGTAAACGATGTTTCTAAAGTTTTTACAAAAGTAATGACTTTATTTTCTAGTCGGGAATTTATAAAATAATATTTTATAAATTAATATTTCGTTTTCTTAACGGGTTGTAATTAAAATAGTTGTTTCTTTTGTAAAAGTATGATTTTCGTTTGTTGTCGGGTTATTGTATAATTATAGATTAAAAATCTTAAGACTATATATATTTGTCCTTTTATCGGGTTTCTAAAATATTAGGATTATAGTAAAAATTACTAAGTATAGGAATTTATAGAGATTTTGGCATGACCTATTCGTTTATAAGATGTTTCTATTTTTACTAAAATCAATGTTTTTCCCCCTTAATCAATCCACGTTCCAATATACATCTAAAAACCAGTGTATAACCCGAATAAATGAAACAAAACACAACCTATGTGTTGTTAAACGCAAAACCAAACGCTCTATATGAGCGGAACCAAACGCACCCTAATGGCTGTACCAAACAGCCATATATGGGCTGTTAAACCCAGAAACAAACACCCCTGTTGGGCTGTCACTAAACGCAGAACCAAACGCCCTTATTTTCCAGTTAAACGCGTATCCAAACGCCCCTAAATTCTGTTTAAACGCAGATCCAAACACTCCTAAGGTTGTTATACATAAAAATGAAAATAGTAAAACGACACATTCATTTAACCAATTTATACCACCATATTAACCGGTTATATTTATAAAAACTTTTATATTTTTAATGGCCGATTATACCAAACAAACCACTAAATCCCTAATCGTGCCCGGCACACTAAACCAAATAAACCACACGATGATTGTGACAACGACGATGACGGAGTCGTGGTGGCTGTGGGTGGAGGCTGGGAAAAACCAAACGCACCTTGCTGGTGCAAACCAAACGCACCCTGCTGGTGCAAACCAAACGCACCCTACTGATGCAAACCAAACGCACCCTTTTGTGGTGTTGGCGGCTGGTGGTGAGGAGGTGATGAAAGTGGTTGTGATGTGGTGATGATGAAGGCGACGGGTGGTGGCGTCACGACTGGTGAACGTGGTTGTGGTGGCGTCGGTTGGAGGAGGCCACGATGGTGTCGTGTTTGAGGATGGTGATGATGAGTGGCTGTGGTGAGGTGGTGAGGGTGGTGACGAGGTGTCAGCCGTGGAGGGTGATGACGGCTGTGGAAGGTGGGGTCGGTGGTGTGGTGGCCACGGAGACGTGGTGACGAGGATGGTGGTGAGGTGGCTGCGAAGGTGGGGCAGCGGCGAAGATAGTGGTGATGTTGGTCTCGGTTGGGAGGTGGGACGAGGGTGGTGATCAGGGTGGCAGCGGCTGTCGTCGGATTTTGGTCGGAAATCTGGCCGGAAAAAAAGGGGGAGAGGAAAGGAGGTGTGTATGTGTTGGTGGCTAGGTTAAAATGAGATGAAACCCTAGCACTTTTGTTTATATACCCAAAAGTATGAAAATAAAATGTAGCAAGTGTAGTATAATTTAGGGTAAAAGTTGTAAATATTTCTAAAAGGACCATAAGTGTACTTTTTGTTAAATAATGATTCGGGACTCGTTTAGGCTAGTTAACGGTTGAATTAAAACACGAAAGTTACGCCATTGCGTTCCAAATGATTTTTCCTATGAAAATGAGTATTTACTTGACTATATTTTATAAATGTTTTTATAAAATTTATTTAATGTTTATTATTTATTTGGGTATCATGGGTAAGCGTTGTCCGTAAAAATAAAACTTTTATTTGAGCATTCGCGTTTTTAAATAAATACTTTTGAGTAAAATATAAAATAATTTATTAAATATTTTTATTTAATAAAAAGTGTTAATTAAATATAAATTTAATTATTCTTGTGTCGGTACGCGTTGCGTGCGGTGTTCAAAATGTTGCGAGGCTATTTAAGTCATTTTCTGCTTGGTTTCGTGTCTCGGGTAAACCTGAAAAGTTGTCCGGAATGTCGTTTTACATCAAATTGCTTTAGAGTCCGAGTCGTGAAAACGAAATTTAGTGGGTCGTTTTTTATAAGTCAACTTAGGAATAACATATATCTTCTCGTTTTCAAGTCAAATAAGTTTGAAAAATAAATTTGTAAATGAGAGATAATAATAATATTTATGATTTATTATTTAAATACGTTTCAAAAATTTACCGGCTACGCGGTAATCGTTTTTATGTGACCGTAAAAGGTTAAAAGTCAAAAAGTCAAGTCGAAACCAAAAGTCAAAGGGTAAAATAGTAATTTAAAATTCTAAAAATTTCGGGTTGTGACAGACAATATCATCAAGATACTTGTCCTATTTTACTTTGAAAGCCTTTTTGAAAGATTCAGATTCATTTTTTATATTCAGAGATTCTTCTCTTGCTTTAAAAACTGATCTCGAATCTCATCTTTTTCTTTCTTAAGTTTTTCAATGGTCTGTTTTTCAATGCTTATTTGATTTTGCAATTTTTCATATCCGGTTTTGTAATTTATGAATTGAACTGGTTTCTTTTCTAAATCATGAACCCTTTCCTTACACGTCTCAAGTTCCCTTTGTATCAACGCATTTTGCTTTTTAGCTCATTGTTCATTCTGCATTGATTTTCAGCCTCTACTTGTACATTATAAATCAGGGATTCAATGTCAGCATAAGTTTGATCATAAGAATTTGGATCATGTTCAACTTGTCCATTATTATCCTCCACATAAGGATCATTAAAAATAATATTAGAATCAATTTGATCATCAACAGATGTGTGTTTAATAGTTTCGAATTTCTCATGATTTATGTGTTCATGATCAGCCTTTGAGAGTAATCCATTTATTAGATCAATTTGAGAAGCATTTACCTCACTGATAACTTCAGCATCATAAGTCGGTTCAACATAAAACTTATTATTAGTAGGTTGAATGCATGCCATCATGATCACTAATGCATTGAGTTCTTACAGTTGATCATCACCATATGCATTCATGAGCATGAAATCATTTTCCTCTGTATCCAGATTAACTCTAGCTTCATCTTTTACGGCGAGCAGCATCTGTTCCCTGAAATACTTAGCATCACGAACTCTGGGTTTGGACAATCTCTTGCATATTGGCCTTTTCCATTCCAATTGTAGCATTGAAAATTTGTCTTTCCTGGAGTAGACGTAGTTCTAGGAATCCTTTGAACATTCTCTTCATGTTCCACACTCTTTTGAACAAAACCATATCTTGCATTAGTTGCTTGATTCCTAGTTTTCCTCCCTGCATTCCTGCTACCATTCCCAGCATATCCAACATTTTGGCTTTGAATATCCACATGAACATCTTGTATAACAGCTTGATTCCTTATGTTTGATGAAGTACGAAGACAATTATTGGTTGGAGTTGAGTAATATTATGTGATAGCTCTTGCCAATAACATCACTGCAGTAGAAAGTTTGTCTTCCTGAGCATCTCCTTGTATCTCCCCTTGATAATCATCATCATAATCATGCACAGATGGATGATGACTGACATAGTATGGTTGTGGTGAACGAGAGTGTGATAGACTTGCATGAGAATATGAAGGATTTGCATATGAATTTGCAACTAAAGCCAATGGATCATGATTCCTAGCAGCTTTTCTTACTCAAGAAGCATTTACATGAGAGTCCCTTTGACTCAAATAGTCATAAAGTTTGTCAAAATGCTCCGTACTGAGTGTATGATATTGACGAGTCAAGGTAACATATTTACCCTACTCGGATTGCAAGGAGTTAAGAAATTTAGTGTTGATGGCTATTTCCTTTGGTTTAACCTTGTTCCTATCCATGTTGTTCACATGTGTTGAAAACCTCTCATAAACAGATGTTAATGATTCACCAGCCTCAGCAGCAAACTGATCAAACTCATTTATAAGCCTCGAGTGCCTTCCTGATGGCTTAAGTCTGTACCTTGCATTAATCTTTTAACACGTTGCCACATGCTTGAGCATCTTCACAAGCATCAACAGAATTATATATATCATTGGGTATGCCTTGAAGAATGCAATTCATGACCTTTATGTCTGCATAGTACTAATCTTTGTCTTCAGCAGATAGATCCTTGATTGGTTCATACATTTTCTTTCTAGCATTATTTGGATCATCTATATCTTTCCATTTGAAAGGACCATTATCAATTAAATTCCGCATCAATGCTCCTTCTTCCCTTTTATTATCAGGAAACCTTAAGAACCAACTTGCCCATGGCACATAGCTACCTTTCTCTAATATTGAAGGTCTTCCTTCAGTTCCATACTCTGCAAGTGTTTGTTGATTCGCGGTTGACATGATTGTAGCAGTCTATGAATACAATGCAAACTGGATCGTTTTGAAGATAAAGACTTGTTATCGTGAAATCAAAAATAGCACCAACTACACTTGTGTTACCAAATGAGTTTCCGAAAGTAGCACTGTTACAAAACCGCAAATAATTCCAAAAGCAATAAAAGTTTTCGAAAGCTCAACTTGTTACGATAGCCCAATAAACACAGAAGCCCAAGTAACAAAAGGCTTAATTTGTGAAAGTGAAAACTTTCGAAAGTAACAAATTACGAAACCTTGATAACAGTTGATTATCATAACCTTGAATACGAAACCTTAGATACGAAACCTTGATTACAAAACCTTGATTATGAAATCTTGATTATGAAACCTTGAATACGAAACCACAATTCTGAAACCTTGTGTACGAAAGCTTGATTTCTGAAACCTTGATTATGAAACCACACTTCCGAAAGCCACAATTTA
>BQNB010101996.1:1144-24348 GCA_026074375.1 Tanacetum coccineum
TTGGGAGGGGTGGCGCCATAGGAACGCCTACACTGATCTCAGCATTAGAATCATGATACCACTTAACGGTAGCATCGTCCTTCTTTGCGGCAGCAGTAAAATCAGTGGCACGCAAAGATCCGTAAGAGGCACCCATATTAACAACAACCTGGTTTATATCATTAGTTAATTAATTAATCATTGATAAGTTAAATTAACAAGTAAGAACCTGCTGTACATATCATCAATTACTAGAATAATTAAAACCCTAGCTCCCAAATACAATTGAAAATAACCAAAATCAAAATAACCAAATCTTAACCTGGTTTCGAAATCCTCCATTTGATTTGATGAGAGAATTAAATTAACAATTGAAAAAACAATCGGTTTTTTAATGAAACCCTAAACTTTTGATTGATCTTTTGTGTTGTGTTGTGTTGTGTTGTGTTGTTACCCAACAAACATCATCGAACGAACAAAACAACCATGGTCAAACAATAATAGTCAAACAAACACAGATTTTACAAAATAAGTCTATCTAGTTACTATTTTGACAAAACTAACCCCCCAACTTCACATGATGACGTCAAGAAGAAGAATCTTTAACCAATAAGATTCATAAGTAATTTATATACAGGCCCGGACATTGGGGTGTGCAACATGAGCATTGCACAGGGCCCAACTTTTCTAGGGGCACCAAAATTCTGTGAAATTTTATTTTAAATATTATTCAAGTTTAAGGCCAATTTGTCCAACTCTTATATATAAAGTCTTCTAGTCTTATGTTATTCATTATTAAACGATAAAAGAGAATTACATTACTTCTTTTGTGGTGTCCTTTTATGTGTTGTACAAGTTAGGCTCACCCGCGCTTCGTTGCGAGATGTTTGGCGGCCGGTGTTTTCGGTTGGACGTGTTAGAAGGTATTTTTTTGTAAAAAAATAAAAAATTAACGGTCGTTAAGTAACGACCGATTTCAAACACTGTTTTGGTGCATTCTAAAAAAAAAGGTCGACCGCTAGTGGGGAAAATGGTATTTTATAAAAAAAATTAAAATGAGGGTAGTTTTCGTAATTTAACACATAGTGCGAGGGGGTATTTCGTAAATATTTGAGGGGCTATTTCGTAACTAAAAAAGGTACGGGTCGGGCCGGAACGGGTCGGGTTGACCCGACAATACCGATAACTCAAAAAGTGCGAGTGAATATTTTGAAAAAAAAAAACAAAAAAACAATTAAATTTTTTTTTTAAAAATGTTCAGACCGGGTCGGGTCAACCCGGTGCATTTAATGCAACTTAATGCACCTGAAGCGCGTGGTTAGTTCTATTGTTATTCATAAAAAAAACAGACCGATGACTCAAAAAGTGGGAGAGAGTATTTAAAAAACAAAACAATTTTTTTTTCAAAAAAAAAAAAACCGATCGGACCGGGTAGGGTTGACCCGGCGTATTAAATGCACCCCGGTCAACCCGGTGCATTTAATGCACACTAAATGCAAAAGGCCATTTAATGCATGCGAGAGGGTATTCCGAGGAAAAAAAAGGAAAATTTTATTTTAGAAATTTTTTGAAAAAATAAAGGAAAAAAAAACTGGCAACCGCGCGCCGTTGCGGGACGATTAGCGGAGCGCGAGGTTTGAGGAAACTTAAAGTTTTATTCATAAAAAAACAGACCGATGACTCCAACAGTGCGAGAGGGTATTCCGAGAAAAAAAAAGGAAAATTCTATTTTAAAAATTTTTTGAGAAAAAAAAAGAACGGGACGATTAGCGGAGCGCGAGGTTTGAGGAAACTTAAAGTTTTATTCATAAAAAAACAGACCGACGGCTCAAAACAAACGTTAAAAAAAAAAAAGGAAAAAAAAAAGAAGGAAAAACCTTCATTAAATGCCGGGTCAAAAAACATTTAATGAAACCCGGTTTATTGGGGGGTCGGGTCCCCCGTAAATGTATTGTTTAGGAATATACTTTGGGAGGGTCATGTAGTAGGTTGACATCATTTGGGAGGGCCATGTACATAATTTATAGAAAATGTCACAATAATATTAAAGATATTTATTTACACTACTAATCAAGGCTTAGGGGGCTAGCACCCTTCCTGGTCCCTCAAAAGCTCCGCCCTTGCACATGGAATTATACATATCGAGTTGTTACGGCATAACAACGATGGGACAAAAGTTTCCTATAGAAAAATGCCAATTGCTCATCATATAAATCATAAGTATAGTTCTCGTGCTCGTCATAAATATCATAATCTTCCATCGGCAAGATTTGATAAAAGACATGAATCGAGCCGTGTCACCATCAATATATTCCACTTCACTATCCAATGTTTCCACTTGTTAATATCAAGTGTTTCTAAATGATTTTTCTATCTATGTTAACCGTAACATATTAAAGTTCATTTGCATACCAGTGTCTTCTCACATACCAAAGGACAAATCTCCATCATCCATTTGAGTTTGATCTAATGATGGGGATTAATCTAAGATTTAACTTTATTTAATGGATAAGATTAAACCTTAAAAAACATCCACCACCCCTTCTTACCTTTGTGTTTTCTCAAAACCGACCGTTAAATTTCTGACAGCACCATTAACTTTCTATATGTGCTGAATTTTTACAACAAAATATATATCTCGTTTTCCCTCTAACTTTTTCGTTATTAGGAGGTAGAAGCTCTACCTTATATCAAAACGATCGTCTAAGTAAGATTTATCATATTTTAAAGTCCAAAATCAGATTTGATAAATTTTCGATTCTCGTTTACCGTGCCAAACTTTCTGCACTAAACCTACTTGTTATGAACCACTAGCCAAAAATCCGATTTGAGCCCAAAAAACTCTCTAAAATACATCCTTCTATGAACATAAATTTTAACTTAAAGCCCACTCATCAAACGATAACATATCTAGCCCATTCACGCAAGATTTCCCCAAGTTCATCACATGCATGTATCAAAATCACTTCATGTCGTAAAAACAATCGAAACAATTTTAAAAGAATACTTACAAAGGCTCAAATGAGCTAATGGAAAAATAGATCAGACTCGACTCGTTCCCTTGTTCCTCTTTAGCCGACTTCGAGTATAGAACCAATCCAAAACCAAAACCAATTCAACTTTAATCAAACCAAATCAACCTAAACTTATTAACCCAATAATCAATAAACAAAACTCAACACACCTTTGTGTGTCTTGTTCTGTTCGAACTCATAACCAAACCGAACACCCCTTTGTTTCAAAAAAATATTCAAATTTGAACAAAACCTTGTTGCATGTTTCTTTTCATTGCTTAGATGATCCAATCATAACTTCCTAAACATTATTCATGAGCTAGAAAAACAAAAAACACCAAGAGTATGTTTGTTTGGGGGCTCGTTCGAATCAAAAAGAAAAGAAGGAAGGAAAAAATCACTTCCACTTGATACTAGGTTAACCCTAAAATATTTTTTAGAGATGTTTGAGTGTGTTTTTGAGATCAAACTAAAAAAATAATGGTCTGTGTGTGTGCTTTGATATCCGGCCGAACACACAAGGACAAGAAGAAGAGAAAACTTTTTAACTATGTGTTCTCTTTTATGCTAGGATATGACTTTAAGAAAAATAGGAGCAAGCAAGTAATTATTTTTCTTGGAGTCGGCCTAGAGGCCTAACCATGCAAGTTTCAAAAAAAAATTTACTTATTAATTTTGTGTATAATGTTTAAATTTAAAAGTAACTTGTACTCCTTTTTAATGAAACGTGAGCCTTAAACGCGAGCTTTGACCAAAGACAAGGAACAAAGACGACGAGGTTCAAAAATAATAATTTATGGTCAATAAAATAATAACGAAGTGCGTCGTAGAATTTTACGATACTTAAAACGATTAACGAATGCGTGATCAAACGGTGACGTAAAGAGCGCCGGAAAGTGGTAGAGATTAGCGGCAAAATAAATATTTTAAATTTCCGTTCGTAATAAAATACGAAAATAATTATTTACGACAATTAAAAATTTAAATGTCGATGTTCGCTCACACGATGTTATAAAATAATAATATGACGTCGGATTCGCGATCGTCATACGCGTCATGAAATTCGGGTTGTTACACGGATACCATCAGCTGAGAGTGCACGAAGACGACATTCCAAAAACCACATTTAGAACTCGATGTGGACATTTTAAGTTCACAGTAATTCCCTTTGGTTTGACAAATTCACTAACAGAATTCATGAACTTGATGAACCGAGGAATGTAGACCCCTACCTAGACAAATTTGTTTATCGTGTTCATCGAGACAATTTGATCTACTTTAAGACAAAAGAGGAACATGAAATTCATCTAGGGTTAATCTTATACCTGCTCAAGAAGAAGAAACTGTACGCAAAGTTTTTAAAGTGTGAATTCTGGTTGCAAGAAGTGCAGTTCCTTGTACATATGGTTAACAGTGATGGCATTCATGTAGACCCCAGCAAGATAGAAGCTGCAAAGAACTAGGAAGCCCCTAAATTTCCAACATAAGTACGCTCATTCTTAGGTTTAGCAGGATATTAGCGGCGTTTCATCGCTAACTTCCTCTAATCGATTGCCAAATTGCATACCAATCTGACTCAGAGAACAAGAAGTATGATTTGGTGACGAACAAGAGAAGAATATCAAACCTTGAAGGATAAGTTGTGTAATGCAAATGTACTAGCACTTCCTGATGGACCAGAAGACTTCGTGGTATACTGTGATGCGTCATGCCAAGGCCTAAGGTGTGTGCTGATGCAAAGGGGTAAAGTGATTGCTTATTGATAACAATAAATTCACCCTTATAACAACGGATCCGGAGGTATGGTAAAATGAAAGAGATGAGTAGCCATTAAAATAGAGAGAAAAGAGAAAAGATAGGAAGTTGTGTGTAGTTTGTTTGTAGAAAAGAGAAAAACACACACACACACACACTTTTACAAAAGTGAGCTTCACCCCTCCATGGAAGTATGGAGGGGGTATTTATAGTCCTAGTGACACACAACTATCGTAGCTTGTCATTATTAGTCCCTATGTGTCACGCTATAAATAAACTAATGTAATTCCGTGTTTGTCACCATATTTTAAGGCTAACAATCTTCCCCCAATATGTGGACACATACGGAATTACTTACAATGTTCCTAACAAGTACAAATACAATTAAATAAAGTCTTCCAAAGCGCTTCCAAAGCTGAAGTTGTCTTGTGAGTTCTCTTGGTCTTGAAACTTGTATTCCAGCTTGGATCTTCATTGTCTTTACTTGTTCTGGAACCATTGTAGTATGCATGAGTTGGATTAACTTCCCCCCAATTCATGCAGCATGTCTTGAAAAGCTTTCTTCATAGACTCCTTTTTGGCGAAGTTTCTGAATCAGCTTCCCCCCAAACCAACATCCCTATCTTAAGCAGATTCTGAAACTTTGAAGTAGCTTGAACAATCTTCTACTTGTCATTGACGTGCACAGCGGAATTTTGTAGAAGTCAAACCACACCAACGACCACTGCTTCTTGTCATCAGGGCTTGGTGAATATTCGTTCGGGGGTGCATGCGAGAAATCAGCATCTGTTCTTCTCATGTTTGTAGAATACTTCACAAACCATTCTTAGTGAAGTAGTATACACTACTTCCCCCTGGAAGTTGACATGGTAACATCAAAGTCAATTAAGTCCCGGATGTACACATTTTCCCCCATGATGGTTGCGAACTCTCGGAAGCATCATTGTCGTGTACGTTCATATACTCGAGAAGTTCTTGTCATAAGCACAAATCTTGATATACAAAAGAATCATTACCCTCTTGACTTCAGAAATCATAGAGGAGATAAAGCAGGAATCAAGAACACTTGGTATAATCAAGGTCTTGTGAATGAATGTCATCAAAGAACTTTGAAGATTTTGCTTAGACTGTGAAGTATCTTTATCTTGGAATAGCACAAAAATACCCGTGAGAAGTGCTAATTACATCTCAACCTTTAAACTCTATGGCTAACTTACCAACCTCGTATTATGTAGGCTATTGTCATGATCACATGGTGAAGTAAACCCGATATACCAAACTTGAAAATGAAGTGAAATTCCCTAAATTTGTTACTTAAGCTTGCACTGTTGTGATTGAAGAACGGTGCAAGATTAAATCTATACGTACTCTATACCCTACAGGATAAGTATAAGAAGTACAACACCTCTTGAAATTATCCACATCGACTCCTGCGTGTGACACTGAGTACTACAACGTAACTCCTTTAAGTGAAAAAATAAATCCTTTAAGTGATAGTTGTCCAGGTTTCATCCAACCACCCTTTGACTGCTGGAAACTAGATCCATCCAAGTCCTTAAACATAAATGAAACGTTCAAGCTAAGACTCTAAACGATAGAAAAATAGAAGAAATCACGATGAAGAAATAATGTAGACGCCTTTGTGAAATCACTTCAATTTCCAAATGAAAGGATAACCAAATCAACCTTCGGATCACAATGTCATCGTAATCCAAATCACTAGCCATTTTGTCATATTAGTGAATCTTTACAGATCGTTTTTGGGATAAGTGTTTTTTTGTTTATATGGGTGTTGTAGGTATGATAGTGTCTTATGAGTCTCGATTGCTTGATTGGGTGTTTGTTTTGTTTGTACTTGTTTTGATTATAAAAATTCACCAAAGTCGGTCACAGATGCCGACCTGATTCGCGATCGCCTTCGCGGTCAGGTCAAATTTTTTTTCTTCTGGAATTTAGGTCTTCAAAACAAGGGTTTTCAATGGACAAAACGCAGTCTTCTTTAGAGAAAATGCAGTCAATTCTTAAGACAAAACGCAACCAAGAAATTAAATGGATAGAGTCTCCCCTAGGCAAAACGCAATAAGAGTCTTCAATTAGGCAAAACGCAATGAGAAAAACGCAATCTTGAGGCAAAACGCAATGACCAAAACGCAACCTTCTAGGCAAAACGCAATGAGCAAAACGCAACCTTGAGGCAAAACGCAATGACCAAAACGCAATGAGAGCAAAACGCAATGACCAAAACGCAGTCTTCAATAAGCAAAACGCAATGACCAAAACGCAGTGAGAGCAAAACGCAATGACCAAAACGCAGTCTTCAATAAGCAAAACGCAATGACCAAAACGCAATGAGAGCAAAACGCAATGACCAAAACGCAGTCTTCAATAAGCAAAACGCAATGAAGAACACCCCTTCAGTTAGTCAAAACGCAGCCAAGAAAAAATCATCAAACATTCTTGAAAGCTACGAAATGATGTTAAAACCACCTAGTAATGATGCAAGGGATAGATCTAAGCCCGAAAGTACAAATCTTTAACACTTTTAACCACAAACAAAGATCAAATCTTGATTTTTCTTGCTATTTTTTTTAAACAAAAAAAAATAAACAAACCAAGCCACGAATTTGATCTTGTTTAGCCACAAGATCAGTAGATAAACAACACGGATTCCCCCTATGCTCTGGTGCCAATTGTTATCACGATTCACCCTTATAACACAAGATCCGGAGGCTTGGTAAAATGGAAAAGAAAAGTAGCCATTGAATTAGAGAGAAAAGGAAAAGGATGGAAGATGTGTGTTTTTGTAGAGAGAAAAACACACACTTTCACACTTTACAAAAGTGAGCTTTCACCCCACGAGGAGTATGGAGGGGTTTTTATAGTCCAAATGACACACCAACTATCGTAGCTAGTCATTATTAGTCCCTACGTGTCACGCTATAAATAACACCTAATGTAATTTCGTGTTTGTCCCATATTTAAAGCTAACAATCTTCCCCCTAAATGTGGTCTTACCGAAGATACTGAACAATGTTCCTACAATTACAAATACAATAAATATATTCTTCCAAAGCGCTACCAAATCTGAATTGTCTTGTTAGTACTCTTGGTCTTGAAACTTGGTATTCCAGCTTGGATCTTCAATATCTTTACATGTTCTGGGGAACCAGTTGAATATGCATTAGTTGGTGATTCAATTCCCCTATGCTCTGGTGCCAATTGTTATCACGATTCACCCTTATAACACGAGATCCGGAGGCTTGGTAAAATGGAAAAGAAAAGTAGCCATTGAATTAGAGAGAAAAGGAAAAGGATGGAAGATGTGTGTTTTTATAGAGAGAAAACACACACTTTCACACTTTACAAAAGTGAGCTTAACCCCTCCATGGAAGTATGGAGGGGGTATTTATAATCCTAGTAACACACAGCTATCATAGCTTGTCATTATTAGTCCCTATGTGTCACGCTATAAATAAACTAATGTAATTCCTTGTTTGTCACCATATTTTAAGGCTAACACCTTATCCTTGTTTCATTTTATTTGAACCCCAAACGCACCCTATATGTCCGTTTTGTTTCCAAAAATCAATTTTTACGACGATTGATCGTGTTGTGATCACACTAAATATATATATAATATATATTAAAATATAAAATATATAAAGAAGTGTAAAAACAGCAGAGTCAATGATACCGAAACCGTAGAGGAGATGAAGAAAGAATCAAGAACACTTGGTATAATAAAGGTCTTGTAAATGAATGTCATCGAAGAACTTTGAAGTTTGGTTTAGACTTGTGAAGTATCTTTGTCTTGGAATAGCACAAAATACCCATAAGAAGTGCTGATTACATTTCTAAAACTTTAGACTCTCTGCTTAAACTTAACCCACCTTTATTATGTAGGCTATTGTCGTGATCACATGGGGAAGTAAACCCGATATATCAAACTTGAAACTGAAGTAAAATCCCCCAAATTGTTACTTAATCTTGCACTGTTGTTGATTAAGAAGAACGGTTGTAGAAGGAAACTCTATATAGTACCTTATACCTAACATTAAAAGTATAAGAAGTAAAATCACCTCTTGAAATATCCAATAAACATCTGCGTGTTTTGTGACAATGAGTAAATACAACTAGATCTTTTAAGTGATAGTTATCCAGGTCTTCATCCAACCACCCCTTGACTTCTGAAACTAGATAATCCAAGTCTTAATCATAACTGTATACGTTCAAGCAAGTCATCAATCGATAGAAATGAGAAAAATGTCTCGATATGAAATAAGTAGACGCCTAAGTGAAATTCAAAACTTTAATCGCAAATAAAGGATCCAAATCCAACTCGTGATCACATGTCAATTGAAATCCGAATTCTCTAGCATTTTGTCATAAGTGAATTTTTCTGGGGTTCGTTTTGGGATAAGATGTTGTGTTTTGTGTGGGCTTGTTGTCTTTTTTTTTCCTTTGTGTGGTTGTTTTGTGTTCTTATTTTGTTTTTATATATTCCCAAATTCGGTCATATGCCTCCAAAGTCGGTCACATGCCTCACCTTAAGTGCGCGGATCGATTTGTTAAGATTTGGGGTGCAGCATAAAACGTTTAGAACTTTGCTAAATAATATGGTTTCAATGAGGCATAAAACGCCTAGCTGGCAAAATCAAAGTCTTCAATAAGCAAAACGTAAGAGGACTTGCGGCCAAAACTACAGTGGGCAAAACACAGTCTTCAATAAGCAAAACGCAATGTCCAAAACGCAGTGACCAAAACGCAATCTTCAATAATCAAAACGCAATGACCAATGCACGGAAGTGACTAAAAACGCAGTCTCATAAGCCAAAAAACGCAATGACCAAAAAGCTAGCATGACCAAAAAGCCAGTGGCCTAAACGCATTCTTCAATAAGGCAAAACCTATGACCCAATACGCAACGCAAGCAAAAACGCAATGAAAACACCCACTTTAGTGAGTCATTATTGCAGCCAGGAAAAAAATCATCACCATTCTTGAAAGCCAGGAAAATGTTGTTAAACCCATCTTAGTAATGATGCAAAAGGGATAGCTTAAGCCCGAAAGTACAAATCTTTACACTTTTAACCCACAAACAAAGAGCAAATCTTGATTTTCTTGGTTTATTTTTCGAAAAAAAATAAATTAAACACCCAACCACGAGTTTGAGATTATCTTAACCATAATAATCAGTAGGCTAAACAACACGGATTCCCCTGGCTTGGTGCCAATTGATTCACAACTTCACCCTTATGACACAAGAATTCGGATGGTTATGGTAAATTGGAAAAGAAATTGAGCAATATTTATATAGAGAGAAAAGATGAGATTTTGGGAAGATGTATGGGTTAGAAGTGAAAAAACAACACACACACTTTTTCAAAAGTAAGCTTCAACCATTTGGATAGTATGAAGGGGGTAGAGGGTATTTCTAGTCCTAGTGACACACAACTATTTTAACTAGTGAATATTAGTACTACGTGTAACTTATAATTGAACTAATGTATTTCGTGTTTGTTACACCTTATTTTACTGGCTAACACGATTCGCTCAGGGAAATGTATAAAGTGCACACAAAGCCTATCAAATTGAAAACCCACAGTGCCTCACAGGACATTAGAAAACTATCTCAATCACACGTGTTCTTTATCTACAGGAGTAATTCCCACTACTAGTGTTAAGCCAGACCTCAATAAGAGCAATATTGGTAGATAGAGTCATGACGATAATAATAGTCAAAGGAAGAAAGCAACAAGTATAAGGACCACCATAGAATTTTAAGTTTTCTAATATAAAACGTTCAGTAAATGCGGTTGTATTGACAGGTTTGAATGTAAGACTTGTCTTGTAAACTTTATCTGTGTTACTTGTGGAAAATGTGTGTGATAACGCCTTAATTATACATGTTTTCAGCGGCGTTATTTATGTATATTTGATCATTACTCGTGAACTTTTGGTACTTAATCAAGTATATTTGCTATTATATGTTCTAGGTATGCGTCGTGGAAGAAAACGAAAGAATACACGAAGATAAGAAGCTTAAAAACGAAGAAATAAACTCAAGAGAAAGATCTCCGACACCTGGTTCCACAGGTTTTGGCCATAACTGGAGCTTACGAGCTAGGATCTGATGTTGAATTCAAGCGGCCATGGAAAGAGAATTCAATTATCTACAACCATAAAAAGGCCAACTGCTGAGATATTCCTAAAACAGCTAGTTTTACAAATGAGTACAACATACTTTATGAAGATTTATTTAATTCACGAATTTGGTTAATTGGTTCAAACATCCACATTCATTTCTCACAACTGAATCCATAAGTTATCTATAGCCTTATAATACCTCTTTATAAGGCCTTGGAAGAAATTATACTCATCATATATCATCACATACAAATCTCAAGAAGAAAATGCCAAAGTACGACGCACTTTTCCCTTGTGCGCCGCACTTTTGATCGAGTTCCCAAAACCGCCACACATATTTTCGTAAGTGCGCCGCACTTTGTTTAAAAAAAACTCTCCCAAAGATACGGCTCTCTAAAAGTCCTAATAAATGATGAGTTCATTAACTTCCTAAACCGCGCACAAATTTCAGAAGTGCGATGCAATTCTCCTAGATTTAAGCCTATAAAAGGGGCTTTGGCTCCCTCATTTACATTACATTATTTACACACATCCACAACAACTACTCTCATCATTCAACCATGATTTTCAAGGGTGGTGACAAGCTCCTTAGGGTTTAGGTCGTTGGAATCAATTAGTTTGGTGTTAGATGGTTTCATTTGGGTGGAACTAATTGTTAAATCATTGATCTTGTAAACGTTGGCATAATTTCTACAACTCTTTTAATATGAAGTATTCTGGAATTTATATGAATGTTATGTGTTTTGTTACTTTGATTATGGAGTAGTGTTCTTATGTTTGTTTGGGCATAATGTGATCTTGGATTTTGGGGCGTTTGGTACGTGTTTATTGAAATGGGTCTAAAACATATTTTTATATAAGAAAATAGGACCGAAAGGTTTCCTTATACATGTGTTCTTTCAATCCATCTAATAATATTGTTTAATAAATAATAAAGGACGAAAGCGATTTTGTTAGCATCAAATATTGAGTACGAACATGAAGTTCAGTTCATTATTGTATTTAGTTCGGTCAATTAATTTGTTAATGTTGTAATGATAAATTATCGGGAATCGGGCTCGATAGTTAAACTAATATTGTATATGTTTCGGGTTTAATCCCAAGCAAAACCCGAGCCCGAGTCCTAGTTAAATATCCCTCGCGTCACATTAAATGTGTAGGGGTATAATATAGATATTTTCTCATATGAAAATATCTAATCTCTCTCACAAATATCTTTTTTTTCTAATACATTTTTTTTCTCTCATCTCTCTCTCTCTTCTCTCTCTTTCTACACCATCATCTCTCTTTCTTATTTTCTTGATTCGATCCGTGTGGTTCGGCATATGAAGTGTTAGACGGGAACCTACAATTGGTATCACGAGCCACGGGTGGGTTTAGTGATTTTTCTTATTCACTTTGAGCTTTGATTCTGGAAAATTTTTTATCTCATAAACATTTTGTTGAGAATTGTTTTTTTGTCTCACACAAACATATCCTAATTTTTAATATAACATTTTAATAACGTTTTCCGTTTTACATTTTTTTTTTTGTTTTTCGTCATTCTTCTTTTATGTTTTTCTGTCATTTTTTTCTCCGATTTTTTTATCCATCTTTTGTGCTCTCTGCGTGTGGTAAGATAAAAAAAAAACACAAGGACGAATCGAACGAGAGCATTCATCTTGGAGCGAACGAATGGCAATTCATCTTGGAGCGACGAGTAGTAAACGTACAACAACGGACGAGTGAAAATGTAACAAATTCGAAGAGTTACGTGTGAAATACAACCGAACAGTATTGTAAAACTTATAGAGCCGAACGACGTGAACAAATCAGGAACGATAACGTGTAACACTTAAAAATCACCCGAACGAAAGTGAAAATCTTAACAAAAACCAAACGAGTTGCTTCCTTCATGGACCGAACGAGGTTTTAACATATATAGGACCGATACGAGCAAAATTTTGAGGGAATGAACGTGCAAACATTCAAAAGACGACCGAACGACTTACCTTTTTAAGTTGTCACGGAGACGAGTAAACATGTTCAAAGATTTTTAAACCACATCGAACTACGTAATACTTAGTAGGATATCTAGTCACGGACAAAATCTTATGCAATTGATTAACATAACTTTACGGTTTTTGATTTCGAGTTGTATCGGGTGGATACACGATTATAACTTAGGCGTTGGGGACCATGTCGTCGTTTAGATCTCGTGAATATATTCGGATTTCACCGGTCGATAACGCAAGTTTAAAATGATCAATAGGCAATCGTTGATTCTTATAGATTTTTTTCTAAAACGAAGGTGATAAAGTGAAATTAAATGGAGGAAATTTTATATTAAATACACAAGATATTTGAAAATGACACATGAAGAGACACTGGACTTTTAATTCAAAATTCACCCTTCACTCCTTTGTTTTTTTGTAACCTCTTTGTTAAAACAACCTTACACAGTTTTGTCCTAATTAGTTAATAAATTTCAGCGTTCCTAGTCCTCCAAAGTGAATCGTTTGTGCACCGTTCGTCATTATTTTGAGTTTTAATCAACCGTTAATCATTACAAGCTCAAAATTCGTGCACCGTTCATCGTTTCAGCTCACAAATCGTTTACAAAAGTTCAAGTTATTCATCAAACACAACGTTTTCACAAACAAGAATTTATATTTTAGGGTTTTATTGATTTTAGTAAAATCCCGCGAAATACTCTTGTATTTTATCGGTTTAGTCAAGACTTGTAAAATCCCGTAAAATAGTTTTCCACAACAATAACAATCACTTTAATGTTAAGATCCTACAATATCTTTCACTTCACAATACACGATTAAAAATGGAAAAGGAAATCATACCTTATCTTTGTGTTCAGATCGGAAAGAACAACAATGCAACTAATTCAAGAAAATCAGATAAGGAAAGTTGAATGGTATCTTTGCAACAACTTAATTAACACTCAAGTGTCTTTTCAAACATACGAAATAAATAGGAAAGTCGAACGAAGAAGGATTCAAACGCGCATTTGCAAACCACTCTTCTTGGTAAAGACTTTGGAGACTTTCAGTGGCACAACGTTCCTGTACATGGATCGACTACAAAGCAAACTTGACAAACGAAGATTTCAAGATGGAGACTTGGATTATGTTTGCTTTTAAAGTAATCGATACACAGTTTTAGATGTTCATCAAGTCCGTTTTATTTGTATGATGAATATGTTGTCATGAACACGCAAAACATTCCTAACAAATACACTCGACTCGATATTCAAGAATTTCGTTGACACCAATGATCCAAACACATGGAATATGTTAAGAATGCTCGTATTGGTGGAATGAGCACAACATAACTATGGACGTATGAAAGAAGGGTGAATGAAAGACAATTCCAAACACCAGAGGAAAAGACTGATACGAGTAATGCATGTGGGATGATAGTTTTGTTATTTTGTAAGCAATGGGGACAGAATTAATAAAGCAGAACTACAGCAACAGATCGGATGGTGCTCATGTTCCATTGATGCAGATTATCAGACCCATATTTGTTATGAAGCCGCAATGGTTGAGGTACAAAAGACTACTGATGCTATGTATTGATACAGCCACAACAGCATAATAGAGCACCTGGATTTTCATTAATGAAGGAGAGGTTGACCAGATAGGCTGAAACAATGTCATGATATGTCCTTTGCTTGCTAAATTAACTGATGGACAAGACATACTGAACTACTAATCAAGCACTCGAGTCTGAAATGTTTGTCTCAAAAAAGACTGTTGCAGGGTCAAAAAGATTTTGCAAAAACTTGAAGCACATTGTATTATATCTTTAGAAACTACAAATGCAAAACAATGTTTTAATATCAGGGCAAACAGAGTCAATTTTTAAAAGAGATATAGTATTGTAGCCAAAAGTTAAAAATGACATCGATGTTTGTAACTGAACAATAAAACATTCAGATTGCGTACATAGGGTGGCTAAATTACTTGCAGTGAATATATGAGCAGTTAC
This sequence comes from Tanacetum coccineum, assembly GCA_026074375.1. Classification (NCBI taxonomy): domain Eukaryota; kingdom Viridiplantae; phylum Streptophyta; class Magnoliopsida; order Asterales; family Asteraceae; genus Tanacetum; species Tanacetum coccineum. Next base: position 16,024 of record BQNB010101996.1, read on the forward strand.
ATAGGATAAAGAGCACTAGATAAAACAGGACTTACAGATCTTTTGGATTCTAATCACAAAGGACTCGAGTTCAAACCAAAGACCAAAATGACTCTTTAATGGCACAACTGAACAAAAAGTCTAATGAAAATGCTGATGTACTAGCTCAGATTCAGAAAAAAGGGTTTGCAATTGTAGCATTAAAAAATGAGTTAAGGAAACTAACAGGAAATAGTGTGGAAATACTAAGTTTGCCAAAGCCATCTATCTTGTGAATACGGTTGGACAAACCACTTCAAAACCCTAATCCGTTGTTAGAAACCAATCTGCGTTTAGTCTGAAAGACCTAGAATTTCAAAACCACGGTTGCCTCTATGTTATGTGAACAAACGACTTCTGTCTCATAAACCAGTAACTACCACTTTCATTTCTAAGTGTATGGTATCTGTCCCTGTAAAACCTTCATTAATGATTGCAATAGCTTAGGTATAGCTCAAAACAACATTGTTCATAATCACTACCTAGAGGAGGCTAAGAAAAGGCAAAAGAAACACTCTAGGGAACTCTAGAAATTTTCTGAATCCAAACATTGTGTTTGATCGACATGTCAGAAAATGTATCTTTATGCCAATCATGATGATTTGTAATAAAATTCCTGAAAGAAAGTATCTCGGTGCTAAGGTTTCAATCTATACAGACAACAAACAGAAAACAAACCAGTAGAGCAGATAAGGGTTGCAACGAATACAAATTAGGACGATACCAAAAGGTCATAGGTTTTTATTCTAAAAAGACCTACCACGTGCATGAGAAAACATACAAGTCCTTGATCTTGTCTTAGTTGGCAACCAAGGGTTAGAACTCTCAATGTCTGTTTGTCATTAGATTGGTTCCACAGGAAAGACATTCGCCGCTAGCACAACAAAGTTGAACAGTTGAACCTCCAAATGGTTCAAATGCCTGATATCCCTATCAATGTGAAAGCAAAACGCTCATTAATGTAGTGCGGTCCTCTCTTAAGTACAAGTAACAATCGTTCAATCATACAGAGGTAGGATCAGAGTTTGGTTGCATATAAAAGCAAGATATCTCAGAAACAGGGCTTCAAGAATTTGATCTGATGATCATTAAAAGACGTTGATGCAGCAGATCAAGCCTGCGGTCTTATCAATGGCAATGATGTTTGTTCACATCAGTTCAAGCCTGTTTTAATCATTATTGACTTCTGATCATAACGTTTTTCCCAGAGAACTCGGAATTCAAGACCACAAATATGAAAAAGTCAAGTTCTAAGCTGGTTCCAAAAGTTTGTTCTCTTAAGCAAACAAGACAAGCTTTATCACGGAAAGTGTTGGAATTACTATTCCACCTTCACATAGGCAATGCTGAGCGACAACAGGGTAAATAAATACAAAATAGAAAAAGACAGAAAATTTCCCAAAAAGATTCTTTTGAATGTCTCTTGGAATTCGATAACATTTTCGTGTTTTAGAAATGTCGATTAACTTTGACACGGGTATGTAAATGAAGTTCGAGCGAGAGTTGAAATAGTTTCAGTACGTGTCATTTCTTATTGTCTATTTGGCTTATGTGCAATGTCAGTAATTAACCAGCAGAATTCAATAAAGGAAGGGTTTTAATTATCGTCCACTACGAGAAAATTAACGTTTTGCAGTCTTGTGCGGTTCTTCATGACATTTCAATGTTTTTAGGTCAAGCAATAAAGGAAAGTGTACTCGTTTTAGTACGCTTTCCCTTTACGTTAGAAGTGAAGTCCTCTAACATCTGGTTTTCAAAAGTTGAACACAATTTTTCTAGAATTTACTCGATGACAAAATCATTCTCTCGTTCCAAATTGTGTGTGGTTACAACACTCCATCCCTCACCAATGTTTCAAAAGACAACTATTTCATCAATTGGTCCTACTTTTTGAAGGGTGGTGGTTTTTTTGATTTAAAAGTTTTAATGTTCTTGAACTACTTCACTTACATCGACAATTATTATGTATTCAAAATATTATTAAAATGGTTCCAAACCATTCATGCTGATATATTTTCTCCCACACGAATTTCAAGAATATTTTAATCACAGTATTTCAAAACTGAGAGTTATATTATTTAAAATAAGGAGGAGAAAATGTAATTAAAATTGATCTAATCGACGTTAATGTCTAACAGTAGAAAAGGTTTTTTGGTTCGTTCTTATACCCAACATTTCTTATTTCATAACGATTCTAAAAGTAATAAGGTGGTTTGGTTAGGAAATCAATCCTCTGATCCAACCAGACCGGAGGATCTACCCAAGGATAATACAGTTAGTAAAGATTTAGCAGTCCTTTAGGGTAGATTGGAGATGGAATGTAATATGGGAATAAGTTCGTCTTAGATCGAGCTAACACGGAACAATCATACAACAACGGGTGTTAGTACATGACGTCTGGTAAGCATTTGAAGGCGTTGAAGATGAAAAAGAATTTGTATGGATAAAAGGAGTCTATTTAAAGAAGCCTCCACACATACACTTAGGCAAAACAGGGGTCTATACTATGCTGTTAAGAATAAAAGTTGATTCGCTGATTGAAAAATGAATCATGGACCAGTGATGCATTGCACAACCCTTTCAGGCCATTCGGGTTTCTTCAAACAGAAACTCTGTCTCATTTGTCCGGTGATTCACAAGTTATCTATGATCATCTCACTACGTGATGGTTGTTTTGAATAGGTGGCAATATGCTCCAGTCCGAGTACTAATAAAACCAAATATGCATAATCGAGTCTAGAGCCAAGAGATCAATCTAAATATCTCGTTAGGACACATTCCATTTCAAACAACTTGTTGGAACATCATCAGTTCACAAACTGTTATCAAGAGTTCATTCGCAAATTTCCATTGTGATATTTGCCAGATCATCAACAGTGATACTAATGTGCTTCTCAATGAAGATGGATATCCTAGTTGAGTCAACAACAAACAAGTTTGGTAGGTGACGTGCGTGATTCTATATGAATCAACTTGTGACATATTGGATATCGATTTGGTCAGTAAATGAATGAACGGTTGATGAATTTGATAAAACTTGGACACTTCTCGTTGTGTTACAAAACTCTTTAACGAGTGACACGTCGATTGTTATCAAATAATTTTTCCGTTTCTTCACTATGTAAACTGCAGTCAAACGGTCGGTAAACGGTAACATCAATCCAATTCAAATGCTCATTCTACGATGACATACAATCTAAAATGCTCAGATTTAAAAAAACAAAAACTTCGCTAACTCTGATTTAAAGCCTTCAAGATAAGCAAAAGTTATGAGCATGTGGTCCAAGAAGACACAGTTGCAAGACTGACATAGGACGATAAAGACAATGTACAAAGGCTCAAAGTCTAGACCGCTAAGCATGGATGGAACTAGTTTATTCGTTTAGAACACTCTAAGTGGGTGTTTTTTGTGAACTTGGCTTGACAAACCAAGGAACCAAACACCACCATCACCACCATAAATTTCTAGATTATAATCCATCAAAGAAGCATAGTTGTAGTGTTATTTCGAATCTATAAGCAATTGTGACAGAATTGTTCATAGTTTCTGGATTTTGCTTTGAATATAATAAAGTGTTCTTGGGAAATTCTTGTGAAATCACCATACTTTGCTCTTGGAATTGGTATGAATCTTGTTACTCTTTTGAATATAATCCTTGTTGAATCCATGATGAATGTTATGTGTTTTGTTACTCTGATCATGGAGTAGTAATTTTATGTTTGTTAGGGCATATTGTGATCTTGGATATGGAGTGTTTGGATATGAGTTTATTGAAATGGTTAAACATGATTTTCTAAGTGTAAAGGCCGAAAGGATACTTATAAACTTATATTTTATTATTCCACCTAATATATTAGTTATAATAACTTATAAAGGCCAAAAGGATTTGTTGTTATTAATCGATATAATCACTAGTTATATTTAAAGGCCGAAAGGATTTATAACTTGTGATAACTCTATTTTTTGAACTTATAAACATTATTCTAAACACTTCATTATCCAAGTGATCATTGCCTAAACAAACATACCTTAATCATTTGATTGAATTATCCTTTTATTGCTTTCTTTGCAATAGTCAATTTATGTACGTTTTGGTTAATTTGATCCGTGACAATCTTATTAAGCTTAACACCTTAATTACAAACTGTGAAAACTTTAATTCCCGTGGAACGACCTGGACTTACCTAAAGCTATACTATACACGAACGGGTATACTTCCCGAATGTTGTGTTTTTAGTAAAATCGGTATTTCTAGTATTATAAATTTAAAGCTTGGAAAACACACATCAGTCTTCCGTTGCATTTTCCAATCTCGAGTCTTTTCTCCTTGAGAACAAGTTCCAGATCAAGTTTGGTTTGTTGAGCAGTGATGGAAGACATGATTCTGCTAAGATTAGTCATATACAGTTCATATACAAACAAATATTTCACTGAAGGACAATCTAGATCATGAAGAGTGATTATAGATGCAAGGTTGATTTTCACTAATGATAAGGCATACAAATCTTAGGCATAGAATTGACACACATGACAATCAACATGAAACCGGGAGACATACATAATCATATAACGCACTAACTATAGGCCATCTTTAGAGAGCAAGGCAATCACAAAAGATTTCTAAGGAAAACAAGACCTAAATCAATCACTAAGTGACATGTTAAAGAATAATTATACTTAGATTACCAAGATTATGAGATTTGATTACCAACATTACATGATTAGTTCCCCAAGTGAAAGCATGTATAGTTCGCCTAACACATGTGTATAATTCGCATATAGATAATACGTATAATTCCCTTTGAACAAGTTGTATAATACGCCTAACCTTACGCGTATAGTTCGTGTTAGGATTTATGTTTTCCAAACATTGTACCGACAGTACAATAGTTAGTACCGACAGTTATACTTAGTACCGACAGTACAAAGTATTAAGTACTGTCAGTTAGTTAGTACCGTTAGTACTAAGTTAGTTAGTACCGATGAAAATATCTTTAAAAGATATTTTAGAGATATTTACGAAATAGATATGTAAGCTTATTAGGGTTAATCCTTAAGCTATAAAAGGATCCCTGTTGGCATAGTTAGACAAAACGAATACATACGAACATACAAGCTTAGCAAATCATACATTATCATAGTTAGCAATTTGTAATCAACCAAGAACACATTTATAAAAGTTGTTATTCAGTTGTTGATTATTCTTCTTAGTACTTGTGTTGAGATTCCGCATTAACACACAGTATACATAGTCATTGTTTCTACATAGTCATTTGTATTTATACATCTTGGCTATAATCCTTTATAGGCTGCAAAGATCCATTCAGTATAAGGGACTCTCATCTAGTTTAAACAATACCATCTTAATTAAAAGTTTCATAAATGCTCCTTTCTCCCTAGGTTGTATCTATCACTCATGGGATTCACTTATAGCTTCTACCCTAGGAAATGAGATGTGTGAATAGCTCCATAACATGATTTTTCATAATAAATTAGGCGTCATTTTTAGTTCTTGTAAGGCTAGCTAAATGACATGTCTTTTCTCTCAAATACTTATACATGACTCAACATAAAAGAAAAGGAATGTTGCTGAGCTTTTAGTGGGTCAAATGTCACTTTCTAAAGGATCTCATATCCCTTAAATCACGGCTAAATGAAGCTAGTAGTATTCTCTGCTCTTAGCTTCTTCTTTTTCAATACATATAACGTGGTCATCTACTAGGCTCTATAAATATATACATATTTCTCTTTTGATAAACAAAAAGCCACCACATGAAAACCCAAATCTCAATAAAAGTATGAAACGAGAGGGACAAGATTGCTTGTGTTCGTGGTAGGTTGAATGCATCGTGCCGAAGTTTTGGTTCATTGTTCGACGTCAAATTTTGTCATTTACAAGATTTGATCGAGTTTGGGTCTGCTCGGGTCAGAGAACGAGTCTCATCAGTTCACGTTTATCGTTCGTGTTTGGGTTCGAGTTATTGATCGTTTTTGTAATCGTATCCGGGTCAAGTTTCAGTACGTGGGTTAGAGGTAACTAAATCTTTTCCAAGTCGTCAACTAAAACATACTTTAAAACCATTTCTTGCGTTATTTTTGTGCTCTAACGCGCATGAGACTAATCAAGGATTACACGGGAGTTTAACTAACCAGTGTGGATAGTTAATTTTACGACATGTAGGCTAGTTGGTTAAATCCTAAAAATCTATTAGTTGAACATGTTCTTCCATCTAAATCCATAGTACTAATCTTGGCCTGGTCTTCGTGTGAGTTATTACACTAGGCGGCCAAGTTTCTAAAGTCGCACTAACATCACCGCAACACACTCATAATTTCGTTGGAATTTTAGTACACTGTTGGAAACGGAAATAGGCTTAATTCTCACAATAGGTATCAAGTGTTTAGTGCGACTCTTAGGTATATGTCGTAACTAGTATTTTTACTAAGTGATGCTAATTTTTTTTTAAATTTTTGGCCATTGTTTTTTTAAAGCACTTTGCTGTTATTTTGTAATATAGAAGACAACGTACGTTCTTATTCTCTCCACCCCCCCCCCTCCACTTATACTTAAATTAGTACAACGTCGTAGTTGTCAGATCAAATATAATAATATGGTTAGAATAGAATTTAAAAACTAGAAATACTTCCTGAGTGTTGTGCTCGTGTTAATTCTAAAGTGAGTCCTTTAGCAAAAAGGTTTGTTGACTGGGCTGTCAACTGCTCGGATAAGTTCAAAACACTTGTCTTTTGCTTGCATATTGATTAAATACACTGGTCAAACTTAGCCAAGATTTATGGATATTAAGTAGTGTCGAAACATTAAATTTTGTTGAATAAAGTTATCAGCGTCTTGTTTAGAACTGGGTTATTAAATCTTAAATCTTTTCTTGGTCACACAATCGGTTAACACAAATTAAATCTCGGGACGAGATTTCTTTCAGGGTTAGGTACTGTAACAATTCACATTTTCGGGTCTTTTTACGTCAACAAATATTCAACTAATTATTTTAAACTTTTACGCGTCACTTTTAATTTCAACCGTTTAGTTAAATCGCGTAAACTAAAATTCAACAATCAAGTAAGCCGACACCAAACAAATAAAAGTTTACGTCAAATAAGTGTCATAGTATTTTTACAAAAATAATTTATAACTTTTCCTATTCTATTCTTATACGTTACGAAAAACGTTTACGTTTCACAATATTATGCATTTATGCATGCATGAAAACACGACTAACTTTCTATAGCTAACCAAATACCCACAATTGTACTCAATACCCAAAATTTTATTAATCCCTCCTTCTAGATTGTCCACGTAACCGACCCCCTTATTTATTCATAAGATTTCTTTATTTGGGACAACAATGCACTAAGAATATATAATATCTTGGATAAAAGCCACACAAATGTTTCTTTCTTTCTTTTGGCTTACTTTCACATGCCCATCTGCATGCCAGGCAATAGTCACATCCCAATTGTCCCCATATGTTTATGACCACATGGCAAGAGACAATCATCAAGCATGTTCATGTGCTTTCACATCTTACATGCTTTTTATCATTTGTTTATTTGAAAGCCATGCCTACTTTGTTCATAAAAGGACTAGCTATTGATTTCATCCCATATCACGAACAAAAACCGCACACAACACGTACCGGCATGATAATAATAAAATTATATTTAATTATCAAAATTTATTTAATAAATTATTTAACATTTCATTTAAAAAACGTTTGTTAAAAATATGAATATTCAAATTAAATTCATTTTTACGAACAAAGCGTACCTGTGATACCCGATGACTGCCCAATAAATAACAAACATTTTAAATAAATTTTATAAAACATTTATAAAATACTAGTCGTGTAAATACTTACTTTTCGTGAAAACAATTATTTTAAACGCAATGATATGAGTTTCGAGTCCTCGTTCAATTGTTATCTAGTTTAAACAATACCATTTTAATTAAAAGTTTCATAAATGCTCCTTTCTCCCTAGGTTGTATCTATCACTCATGGGATTCACTTATAGCTTCTACCCTAGGAAAGGAGATGTGTGAATAGAACCATAACATGATTTTTCATAATAAAATAGGCGCCATTTTTAGTTCTTGTAAGGCTAGCTAAATGACATGTCTTTTGTCTCAAATACTTATACATAACTCAATATAAAAGAAAAGAAATTTGTTAAACTTTTAGTGGGTCAAATGTCACTTTCTATAGGATCTCATATCCCTTAAATCACGACTAGATTTAAGCTAGTATTCTCTGCTCTTAGTTTCTTCCTTTTCAACACATAACGTGGTC